>VBVR01000111.1:0-76724 GCA_011638315.1 Tetramorium parvispinum | reverse complement strand
ATAGATATTTGTATAATTATATTCTTTACATATATTTTATTTTAATAACGGATGATAGAGCTAAATATATTAATTAGATTATCGTGATTCTACACAATAGTGTTTACTACAAAATAGATGATAAGAATACTCATATTGCAATAAACGAAGAAACAAACAAGTTATTACATATTTTTCCTCGTGATCAATACACTGAAGTTTTATTTCAATACAAATACACTTATTTAATAAATTTACTATCTTATCATTGTTAAGAATTAATCTGATAAATTCGAGTATGACATGGTTTTATTTAATCGTAAATCTTATCGTAATCTGTTAATATTCTGCTACTAATGTCTACAATATAAAGTCCTAAATGCTACAATATGAAGTCCAATATATCATATTTCTATACATAAAGTTTGTAATAAAGATTATCTCGATATTTAAAAATACTTTTGCAACTAAACTTCCCATCATATACGATACATGAATATGAAAAAAGTTTTCTTTAGCTGATTATTAAACAATATTAATTATTACAATTCTTTTTACAATAAATTTTATTTAAGCGTCATACATACAAAGATTTACTTTTCTTTTTAAAATATTAAATAAATAAATTTTCGACAAATATTAGTTGCAGAGAGAGAAGACTTAGTAAAATATAATTAAATAAAAACCTACTATTTGATTATTATAAGGCAATTGTAATTAAAATAAATAAGCAGTTATTCAAGTAAAAATGTATTTTGATGCAATTAATTTAAAATACTCAAATTGTATATAATAATACATTTTAGAATTGTAAATAAATTTAATATTTGATTTATGGTAGTGGTAAAAAGATATTTTTCGATGTAAATATTATCTATTATTCGTTTCATATATACTATCTCTATTACGATAATCTCTTATAAGTGTAAACGAAAGTTAAATTGTAAGGTAACATATCACGCGTGCTGATAAGTTTTCGTTACAAATATCTTAGAAAACATTACTTATCTCTGAAGTCATGTACGAGTCGGTTTTATGAATGACAATTCGAAGCTGTTATTATAAACTCATTTACTATCCGTTTATTATGATTGTATTTACGATAAAAGTAACGATAATTACGTTTAAGTATCAGTATCAAAATTTAAGTAAGATTTTTAAAAACAATCGAAATTATTTTAATAGACTTTATTTACATTTAACAATTTTAACAAGTTTAATTTAATTTTCTAAAGTTAAAGACTATATTTATATAAACATTATTTGTTAAAGATAAGATAAAGGAAAATCAATAAGAAATACGGTAATAAATTGCAGACTAATGATATTGAGGTCTCATAAAGCATAATATTATTGGGTGGTGCGCGTATGATTAATGATTATGGCAAACCGAGATTAAGTGTCGCACTTTATTAATTCTCATACATACAAATTGTTTGAAAGTCACTGACTTGACGATTACGGAATAGCACGTCACATTCTGTCTTTGACAAACTGTCCGCCTTGTTTGTCAATCTTAATTGAAGACTATCTACGTAAAATTTGTTGATCTTCTATCAAATGTTACTTCATGAAGTAATACTTCGGTGTATTGAATTTATGTGAAGTGTCTTCAACAAGACGTGATTGGATCAAATTATGCTTCCAGGAACTGAGGTTGCTTCGTTAGTAATCAACGAATAAACGTTTTCTATGAACTTTTATAAGAGCTTTTCAATGTTAGAAAATAAAGAATTATTTAATTTTAAATACTTTGTAAAAATGCAATTAGATATGCATCATGAAAAATATTTGTAATAATGCACATAAAATATACTAAAGATTTAACTGAATAATAATGTAAATTACAATAACATTTTTCCATGAAAATCTAGAAAAAAATTTATGTTAGCAATATGAATTAGAGTGAAAATATGATTATGATTTCTAAAATGTATAATTTATTACAGAGATAGTTGAATTTCCAGAATGATATTATTTTAAGAACGACATACTACCGAGCAATGATATCCAGCTTTTCAAATAACGGTGCCACGCGAGATAAGATAGCCATGATTCTGCATCTTTGTATTCCAAGCTAATCAAGCGACGAACGAGGTTTAACGAATGGCTACTGGATCGCGCCCACAGAATACCTAATTTCACGCTAGTTTGCTCGCTGTACATAGGCGTCGACTCAACCGGAAATTTAAATCAAGTGTGGATACTGGCCACTTACCGACTGGCTTGGGTACGTTTCTCTTGACCTGCATCCATTTGTACGTGGGTACTTGCGTCTGTTGTTGTTGCTGTTGCTGCTGCTGCTGCTGCTGCGAATGATGTGCATGCGAATGCTGCTGCTGATGATGATGCCCGTGCTGATGTGGATGCTGAAGGTGACTGGACTGCTGCAGAATGTGATAGGTAGCAGTGTCCGAGCTCTCTTCTTTGTAATGTCCCGGCGGGTGCGTGGAGAACTCGCTTTGCTGAATCTGCGTCGGATAGTGCAAAGACTCGTCCGAAGAGGACAGTTGATGAAGATAATTCGAGGTCCCGGCGACTGCTATCGGATAATCGGGTTCGTGGTGATGATGGTGATGATGATGATGATGGTGATGACTAGAGGATTGATGATGGAGTTGCTGATCGTGTTCCGTTCTTGGATGACTAGTTGAGGGTACCGTGGTTTGATGGAGACTGCTACCACCGGGTGGATGATGATGATGGTGATGGTGATGAGGATCCTCTCGGTAAGCAGCCTGTTGAACGTGGTAACTTTGATGCGGATCCACCGAGGTTACTCCATGCTGCTGCTGGTTCGTATACGACGAGGACGATGCGTAATCCAGATTGGTGTAGCTCAGACCATTCTCCGAAGAGATTATCGCCGTAGTGGAGCCATTCTCGTGGAGAACGGCGCCCGTCGAAGAGTAGAAGCCTTGAGGCGGCGTACTGGACGACGTGCCCGAATCGGCGGTTAGGAAACTCTCGGAAGACGATGAAGAATATGGCGCCACTGCGGTCTGGGGGTAGTAATGAGTCGGAGCTACCTCCGGGGAAGGAGGTACAGACACGTGGCTGCCGACGGATGACGGCTGGTGATGGTGATGATGGTGATGATTTCCTTGACCCGAGAACACATAGTTAGGATATGAGTCAGGTTTGCCATAGGTCCCGTACATGCCCATGTCCATCATCATCATCCTCGTAACGGAGAGACGAATCAATTGACCACCCACTGTTTCGGCAACTCCGATCCGTGTTGTCCAAGTGAAAACAAGATAGATGATTTACATCATGGCTAAAATTATACACTGTATTCTCTTAATCGATCATTTCAACATTGTATATACAAATTTACGATCCTTCAGTTTTATGTAAATACCACAAAAAAATAAACATTTAAATTCGTCCCGATGAACTAACTCACGACAGGCACAGAATCAATCAGTGCTTGATAAGATCTTGAATAAAAGTCTTAAATAAAACAATAAGTGTTCACAGGTGTACATACACAAAATATAAAATCACAGAAGTAAAATATTAAATCTTCAAGTTGTCACAAGTGCGCACTAATGTCACGCAGAAGAGGTATGCAATAGCTTTGTAAAATTTTACGGCAAAAATATCCAAGATCTACATTTGAATTTCATATGCTCTGAAAGTGAGCATAAAAGTACTTCAGGAATAGCTAACGATGCCACGCTGCGGGCACTAGAAAATGTTGACCGTCGTCCACAAAAATAATCCGCGCGGTCACTCGTGCAGTCGATCCGTCCAACATGGGCCGTTGGAGTGGACTGGTGAGGTAGACTAGCGTAGCGGAAAGCTACACACAGGTGAGACTGACCCGCAGTGGTCTGGCGTGTTTAAAGCTTTCCTTCTCTCTCTCTCTCGCTTGGGCGTATCACCCAGACGTATTGCGCTGCGTGAGGTTAGTTCCAGGGGGAGTCTCCATTATCGGAGGGCAGTGCTTAGACGTAGTCACGTGATGGCGATTGGGCGGTGCTAACCAATCACGGACGAGTCTGCGCGCCCCGAATCCACTGCCTCATGATGGATCACCAGTGTGAATTTTATTTTTCGTTCCTTCTTTTTATCTGGCACGCTGCAGTTGACACTTATCGTCGCGGGTAGGAGTCGGGTATTATATCTCGGTACCCACCTTCTATGCTATCCAGAGGCAAGCAACCTCCGCCCTTCTATCCCTTGGATAGGTTGTTTTGTGCCTTCTGCCTTTTTTTCCTTCCACGCTCTTGACGGGTCTTTCTATGTACTTGCGTGTCTCGCTTGCCTCGAGGTACCAAGGTACCAACATCCTGCGTTTTTATTACAACCTGACGGTTGATAGTTTAATTATAGTTGATCTACTGTGAACATAATCTATTTAATTTTATCAAAATGTTGAGAATCAAATTGCTAATTGATGATCAAATTTACAGCAATTTTATTACTTTCTAATAAGATATTTGTAATGACAGAAATAGAAATTTGTACCAAAAGTGTGAAATAAATTATATCTACAGATAGCTTTCGTGTAGACTTGTAATGTCTAGAAAAAAATGGAAATAGATAATTTAATTTGGTAGCTGTGTCACGCTAATAAATAAGAAAGATATTTCGGTCACAGGCGCGCGACGCACGAAACAATTTGTGACTCTTCAGACTGCTAGGATATTCATCATCTTCACGTCGTCGAAACCCTGACATGACAATACACTACTTCTGAAGGTATAACGAAGGACTAGGTCACATTCGACGCCGCATCTCTGAAAAATGTTAAAAATTCCTTTAAAAATTTCTAAAGTATTTTTATTTTGATTACTTCTCTACTTAAAATATTATACTTTTATTAATACACTCATATACACTATTTACAAAATATAAAAATTTTATGTCTATTACAGACAAAATCAAATTTATTAAATATTTAAGATTATCAATCAAAAAAATATCTTTAAAATAATAAAACGAAACAAAGTAATATAATCTAGTAATTTTGCAATTGTACGTAATCTTACAAAATTGTAAAAAATATTTCTGTTAAACGATATTTTTTCTTTAAGTTTAATGCACGCGCATCAAAATTTTATTTTTCTATAATACTTTTTTAATTAATTTAGAACCATCTTTTCTTAATAAAAATACATATAAGAAGAAAAGAATAAGAATAGCATAAGAGAAAATGTTGAATAATTGAAAAATGGATACAAGAGATTTCTTGCAAATTAAATTTGAGAAAAGTAAAACGTATAAGATAAAAATAGTTTCTAATTAGTTTGAAATAAACTTCAATAGAGTCTGAATTTGAAAGTTAATAATGAAAATATACAAAGTATCTTCTTATAACACTTTTAGCAGATCGTATCTTTTTTAAATAGCATTTATATTATAATTTACACAATTTTATTCTTCTTTTTTAATGATCATTTGTAAGATAACATGAATGTGTGTGAAAAGATATTTAATGTGATCAGTTTAACTACACACTTCGTATATTTTAATTATATTTTGTTATATTGCTTTTATTTTATACATTCCAAATAACACAAAGAATCCGAAACGAATTCTTTTTGAAATGTCAATTTGTGAAAATAAACTCTTTTTGTTCCCGTTTCTTTAATTTTGAAAATTTTGAAAAACAGGATCCTCTTTTCTTTTATGTAATTAATTCTGAGTCCTTCTTTAGAAATAAAAGAAAAACTCTTTTCATATGTTTCTATTCTTTTCAAAATAATTGAAATCTCTTTGAAAAAATTTCTTTTGGATTCCTTTGGAACAAATTACACTAATTTATAAAGAATTAAAAAAATAAATCCTTTTTGTGTTCATCTATTTGAGATATTATTCTTCTTCTAATTGTAAGTCCTATTGTCATTCAGGCGAGGAACCTCCCTGGCATATCTATGGTGCGCACAAATTTATTATACACAGATATATTTAGGATATTATTAATACTCAAAAATTAATAAGTTTAAATTACTAAGCTTCTTTAATATTTCTGTTAATAATAAACAGACTCTAAGTATATCAAAGAATTTATCAATAACACATATAATGCAATACAAACGACCGATCATTACGAACAATATAAGAAAATTTCATATTATCAAGACATAGCTGATGTTGCTAATGATCTCAATCTTATGTTAAGTATTGAAGAAACATTGTTCCGATTATTATTTAATGGTCGACTCATGAACATTTTTGGCAATAAGGGGATCCGAGAAAAGTGACAAGAGCTCGCTCGTCCGAAGGACGCGTGACGGCCCATGGGATATCTCCTACCCCATGCGAGAGCGCAGTGACAGGATGACACATTCCACCGTGAGAGTTTTAGAAGCATGGTCCCGTATCAGCAGTTCAGTCAGAAGAGCTTATATCGAGGGCGCCACCTGCGGCCACCCGCGACATCCGTCCTGTTCCGTACATCAGACCGGGGAATCTTCATCTTGATCGGGCCGCAGTGACGTTTGATAGTTCTGATTCCTGCTGTCGGCTAATCTTTTTCACTCGAACGCGTACTTACATACTTTATCTCTATCAATGTATGTAATTTCGGATTTTTCGTACTTTTCAATTCGGATGTATTATCTCACTTTTGTTCAATATACAAATTATATTATTGCTATAAATAAATAAATAGAATCTCTCAGTACTATTAAATCAACCATACTTAGAGTAAGCTCCCAGAAAATATGTGGTATCGTTTTATTATAAGTACATATCAATAATTTATTTTATTCATAAAATTTTTAACTAAAATTTGCAAAAATTAAAGTTAAATCAATAAATAATAAAACTTTTCCGTTTTTAATATTCTTAAATTATGTATTTGATACATCCTAATTTATATATTATGTATACTTTTAATTATATATTTTATCGTGTCGCGAATTTTAAATAATATAGATTTATAAAAGTGTTTAGATCGTACAATTTAGCAAAAAATTCATAATAAGTAGTTAATCAATACTTTGTCGAGTTTTTTGTTTCTTGAGATTTTTATTATTGTTGAGAGATATATTAGAATCGAGATGTTGGTGTAAAACAAATCGCTGCACGATTTTCCATCGACGAGCATTTTCAGATAATATCATTTGTAGGACGTGTTTGTCGGAATTTGCAGGGATTAGCTGGTAAATTTGAGTTTAGCCTAATCTAATGTTGGATAAATATCAGCACCTTTCTTTCCAGACAATGCGCAAACTTTGCTTGGGATTTCTAAACCTATTAAACAATTATAGTCTACTCAATCGGTCCAGTATCCGTCTTCTCGTGCAGCGCCACGCTGTGATTTGACGTGGGATGAGGCACCTGCATTGTCATGCTGAGCTATAGTCGTTTTGTTGCAGTCCTGACTTTTATCTGCAAGCCACAATAAGCCATCGCCTTTTAGAGTGTTCTCTTTTTTCTATTAAAACTCCTTCACTCCCGTGACTGTTGTCACTTTTAATACAAATTAATTCCTTCATTAACAATTCATGTCGTATTATCGGAAATTAATGTTTTATTTAAAATTATCAAGTATACAACAATTAAATCATGAAATAATTTTAAATCATAAAGCGAGAAATATTAAACGTTTTATCTGACACAATGTTGTGTGGTGAAAGAGATTATAAAGGGAGTTAATTCAGAAGCTTTTCTTCTGTAGTTTGACAGAGAAAAAGCTAATGAAAAATATCCCTGCTTCTGTTTGTTTATGGAGAAATGTTTACTTTTTGAGAAACATAGTGAACTTTTGACTCCTGTCAACTGCTTGAGATGATATTTGAAGAGCGCCTAACGTTAATTGTCCTGCGCTCCCAGATGTCATGTCTTAAACAGCACGTTTTCGGATATTGGGCGTTGTGCCCATCAAAGAATCAGTCACAACAATTCAGCGGGTGTCCACTGACGAACAGACAGCTGTCTATTGAGAGAATCGCGTGGGATTTCGAGAAGGATTCCGTCTTTATAAAATGATACACCACATTCCACTGAAACGGTGTCACTTCCTGCGAGGAAAACGGGAGTTTTGAAACCATGTGAAATAAAAGAAAGTAAAGGAGACGAGTTAAAGAAAGACCCGAAATCTCGAACGACATGCCCTTGAAGGGAAAAATAACTTTAGATTTTTCTTTTTATAAATTTATTTTATTTAATATATTGACTGCTACATTTACAAAAAGGTAGTGAAACTTGAAGAGGATGCCTGTAACTTTATGAATGATTATATTTTATGACATTAGCTGTGATCAAGTTCTTAGTTGCGGTATTAACGAGATATCGGAAAACTGTCTTTCTTTAAATTATTTTTCTCTTTACTAATAAAATATTTGTGATTTGAGACGTCATGAAAATAAGTATCTACATCTGTTATATAAGTTTCAAGAAATGGCCGAAACGTTTAAACGAAACGATCTGGATCCAGAATTGGATCAAGCATAGTACGTGCAACTTTCCTCCGGAATCTACTATCCAATCGATCTTCCGGCCAGAATTTTCCATAATTCTGCTCATTTTCGAAATGGCGCCTGGCTTTTTGTATGCCGCTCGTACGAAATCGTACCAGGGACATGGGAAACCCTGCACAATGGAGTCATCAATCATTCCGTATGAGAGTTACTCGATTGCTGCTCTAACTATGCGCAGCCTTGTCGAGTTAGGCGTAAATGTGAATGTAATCAAATACATTTGCAGATAATATTAAAAATTATTCGTAATTACATTTTGGTCAGCATTTTTTAATTAATATTTTCTGTAAATTGATAGAAATTGAGAGATAATTATATCTCTCATAGTTTTATAGAGTCATTAATTTTAAATATAACAAGTGAAATTCATCATAAAATTTGAAATAAACAATAATATATTACGATATTGTCGTTTAAAACGTTCTAACGGCAGAATGTCCAAAAAGGGAAAATGTTTTATAGGTGTCATTAAAAATTTGAAATGTATCATACTTGTATCATTTTCAGAACATGAATATGGAAAATTTTACGACAATGATAGGAAAACGTTGGCAGTTATGTTGGGGGAGCTGTTCAGCAGGCACGCAGAATGACTTTGCAGTGCTCGATATGCCATTTCATTCAACCTGACTCACAGTTAGTCTGTTCTACGTGTTGATCATATCGTGGTAAATATTGAATAAATGTAATTAGGCGCTGGTGTTAGAAGGGCGCGTGCACACGATAGTATTATTCATTTGAGTGTGATCCTGATGAGTATGTAACTTTTGTGTGTTATACGCGGTAGTGCATGAGCAAACGTTGAACGCGAGAAATAAGCTTATTATCAAAGATGGTATTAGCTTTTTTCTATCTCTTAGTTAATATAACGACTGACATATTGCGAAAGTTGGTAAACACAAAATAAAATGATTAAATTTATACGCACCTACATACATAAAGGTACCATAACAATGATGTAATAATATTACAATAATCTATTATCATTGTATATTTATTACAAATTTGCGAATAATGCTAGAAACGCGAATAATTAGCGAGTTAATGAATTTGTATTAATAATGATATAACATTGTAAAATATTTCACTGCAAAATCACATTACTGTGTATTTCTCGTTAAATATTTCATGAATTTGTATTAGATTTGCCTTCATATTTAATGACACGAAATCGATGAACGTGTGTCGTGCAGGGCTGATGTTTGAGGGATTATGTTCCGTGCCCTTCTACAGCGAGAAGGTACGGCTTGGATCTGCCCTATGACGCACGAATATCATAGCCGCATGAAGGAGAACGTGCATTCGCGGTAATAAAGTTAGCACGGTAATTATGACAGGCTCGTTACCAGCACGTCGCTACGGGATATGAAGTGCTAATGAATGGACGCGTCGAACCAAGGGGTGGCTGGTACGATACGTATATTTCTGTTTCGTTCGTAAACAAGCTTTAGATATGCATATACCTAACGTATTAGCTCGATATACTTTATGTACAGATAAAACTTTATCTATACAAAAAAAAAATAAAATTCAAGAGGAATAAATTTTTTATTGAGTTTTTCATTATAATAATTGTATTGTAATTCTTAAAATTGTTTTGATTGAAAATCTCTTATAAAGTTAAAATATAAATGCATATTACAACAAACGTTATTATAGTATACTATATTAAAATTAATTTTATTACAACCTAATAAAGTTGTATTGTGAAATCACATTTACAAAATAGTAATAATGTTTAACGTTGCTGCTTCTTCTGTTATTTTGTTAGAATATGAATTCTCTCTCTTTCTCCCAAAGACTGCATTTTTCACATTTGTATTAATACTTTTTACGCTAAACTTTTTAATACTAATTATGAATTAGAATATAATAGTGGCAAATTTCTGTTACATAGTTATAATGGCAATAAATGTATTAGTGACTAATGACTTTAATTTTATTTATTGTTAAGCATCAATTAAGCTACATTAATCTTTGCCGTCGACAGTGTCAGGCAAGACTTAAATTTATTTATCCAAGATAAGATTATCAGGTTTTAAGAAATCTTGAACGTTTCGATTTTCCGCATTCCTTTTATGCTTTTTATGCCTTTGATAAGAAGAATAAAAGATTATATCTTAGTTATTTTACAATGCAATTATTTTATTTAAATAAGTATTAAAAATTCTTGAAATAAATTTTTCAGAATAATGAGTGGTTTACATGAGCAGTACATGGAATAGTAACATACTGCGAGTTATTAAAATAAATTTAAAAAGAATTTTAGTATAACATGGAAATCAATAAAAATAATTTTCAACTTTTTAAAGATAACTTGCTTTTTATAAAACATTTAAATTTTTCTAAAATGTTTGGTTTTATTTTTTATTCAGTTTTATTCAGTTCTATTATTTTAACTGTTATTTTCTCTATTTATATTTTTAGAACCTATAGATAAATAAGTAAAACAGCATTTTCTTAATTTCTATTCATATATGTACATCACAATTTTAATATCAAGTATAATATACTGATAATCGAAAATAGCGAAAAACAATAAGGAGATGAAGGAAGGAAACTCGACGCATAGAGATGAGCATACGGAAAGAGCGGGTGGATAGGATAGGCTTGATTTCCGCGTCATTACGCAGGCACGGCGTTGGCCCCGAATTAATTGAATGCAGCGTGTGTTGACAGGTAGGTATATTGGCAGGCAGACACGGAGACTGCAGAAAGAGCGACGGAGACGACAAGGCTGACCGTTTCAGAGCTTGTATCAGATGCGGTCGCGATATCGGGTTCTCGTCCACAGTTCCTCCGAGGCCGTGTACCTGTCATTTTCGGTGACCGTGTCATTCAGTCCCTTCGTCTTCTTCCTCGGATCTCTTTCTCCCTAACTAGCGATAGCTGTCAGCCTCGGGAACGGCCGATACAGAATTTGATTTGGCTGCAACTGGACCAAGAGATAAGGACAGATACCTGCACTTAAGCCATTTAGACTTACCGCAGTAGATTGGCCGTCGTATCTAGACAGACTCTTCTTACTTCTTGCTCGATAATTAACAATGACACGTCAATCATGTGATTATTAGAAAGATGGGAGTATATAACCGTTGAGTTCTTTATAATTAGTAACAAAGAATCCAAAGTTTATAATATATTCGTCATTATCTGTTAATCTCTGCATAATATGTGTGCTATTTTTTACTTTCAACATAAAACGATACACTACATGATATTGGATTTCTGTCTTCAATGTCAGGAGCAATGTTGATTCATTGTTTATAAGTAACGAGAGCATTGCTCGATAATGCTTTAGGCGACAGATAACGTACAGTCTGCGTAGATGTGATTATCTGCAGCGATTAGTATGTGTTTACTTTTCCTTATTAATACTTGTTTTATTTTTGTATATTAATAATTATGTGGTAAGCAAAAACAGCAATTATATACAATACTTAGTAAAGTGTGAGAAAAGGATTAAGAATGGTAAAAGGCAACGGATCGAGAAGATAGTTGTTCAACCATGTTATTCAGCAATTTGACTTCGGTCCCATTTCAAGATCCTTATCAGCACTGTTAATTAATCCTTCCCAGAGACGTACGGGAAAGGACGTGCATCTTTTCCCCGAAGATAGCGATCCGGATTTGAAGCTGTCAGTCTGTAATAATCGACAGACTTCTGACGTAATCGCGACATGCTTCGCTGCGGCAAAATCAAAGGATCTCCACGTTTCGCATACACTGTTCTTCTATTCGAGACTGACTTTTCATCCGGAATGTTGCGACTGCATGATTTTTAACATTTTCAAATTTTTTTTGTTTACTTACGCAAGTGGCAATATTTTTCGATAGCAGAGTATCCCGGGACCGTTGAAAATTCTGATTATGCGCAGTCTCAACCCATATGCCTATATGCTTTCGAACGCGGTTGGCCGTATCCGGTGGTCCTTCGGGTCCCGATCGCGATGGTCCAGGTACACGGGAAATCCCAAGGGAGACTCGACGGAAGGTACCTACACGATCCTACACTTTGTGAGACCTCTTGTCATGTCCCCGAGGATTCGTATTCCTAGTCACGCGTTTAATCCCCCAAAACATGTAACTGACTCGTCTCCTAAGATTAAAGGTTTTCAAACTGTAGATTTTCAAAATGTCTCGAAATCTCTATTTACATGTAAACACACATAATTTATATTTGTAATCCTTGTATTAAATTAAAGGAGTTTAATTTTTATTTACACACATTTATATTCGTTCGATTCCTTGACAATGGAAGAAATAATTGTAACAATTAATTTATACGAGAATGTCTCGCATTGTCCGCGATAACTGAAATATAATTTATTCAAGAATTAACGTGCAATGTATAATATGCTATGTATAATCCTGGCCAACTTGTATGAAAAGATATCTCTGAGCAAGTTCGCTCGAATGAATGTCTCGCGTTGTGTTATGTATATGTGTCGAACCAGCAGAGGTGAATAGATTGTCAATGAGAATTTCCAGTTCAGCCTACGGAGATGTCTGGTCCTTTAGGCCTCAGAATCAGAACTGTATCCTTGGGGACAGATACGTCAACGTGGACAACGCGAATGCGTGCTCCGCTGCTCCGATGTTGCTCCGCTATAGCTATAAATTAGGACCGTACCATGATTCTGTTGAGACAACACTAACATGCTCTCCCTCAATCTGTCAATGTTGCTTATTTTATATCTTTTGGAAATATTAGTTTATATTGCTAATGCTAATTCTTTCTTGCAATTTCATAAATTTCTTATTCTATAAATATCTCGATGATATGATTGATTTTATAAAAAAAAAATACTGCAAATGTTTATAGAAATTTATATGTGTATAATACGAGAAAAACTTTATTGAAGAAAGATGTAAAATATATTAAGTGAAGATATTTTGTTTTGTCTATTTGTTTAATGTACTAGTCATATTTTTAACACATATCTAGTAATATTATAATTATATCAGATTATAAAAATAATTATGTCAAAGTGGCGCGACGCAGTTACATTATTTTTTCAGGACATTAATTTTCACGAAATTTTCTTTCTATACCCGCTGCTTTTCTCTCCGCAGTCGTGACCCCTCTAATTCGGCATTTCTTCGTTTCTTCGCGCTCGCGTTTGTTTCTCTCAGACGGGAAAGTATCGAGAGTCGCATATTCCGCCGTTATGGGATGGGAAAGGAGGAAGAGTGGTGCTCGATCCATCAAAACTGCATGTCAGTAGCCATTAGCACGCTCCCACCGGCGCGCAGCACAGAATGCTCCGTATATCTAAAGCCCGCGAGCGCACGCTTCTGTGCGTAGCGGTACTCGATGCGTACTTTATCCACTTGTTTGAGCTCTTGTCTCACTTTTCCGACGTTGCTTGTTTTCTTTTCGAAATTATTTTCTTCAGTTTTGTTCTTGACGATGACAGTCACTTTTCACTAGTAATAAATTTCGTAAAACATTTAAAGCTATCTGGCTAATTCAAAAGTTAAAATACAGCAATGTAAATTACAAATAAAATCTATATGACATTTTAAGAATCTCTTGAGCTTAATATCTTTAATAGAGCCGTCAACGATGTTGATAATGTCTCTTTTATGAATTCCGGAGTTTAATATTAATATTGAATTTTTTTATCCTGTTAATCAAGTAAATCTTGTTACGCAATATGCCGTACGGTCACTGAAACTTCTTATTATCTTACTACGTTAATAAACAGTCGACGGAACAGAATAATTTTCAATGGATTCCTTGAGAGCGGAGTCAGTTCCGCGTTTCCAGCAGCGAGCAATAGCTGCAGCGATCGCACCGACGGTGGTAGCGGCAACAGCAACTGCAGCTTTAACGGGCGGCGACCATCCATCATGAAGGTGTCAGCCTCCCTCTTCGCCCAGAAACAACTAGCTATGACATTCTTCTCGTTGCCATTGCCTCTATTCGCTTTTGCCAGTTCGCGCATTCGCATGTCCGTTACTTTTGGCGAGATATTCGCTCTTTCTCCTCGAATCCCATCTTTATCCTTTTTAGAGAATAAGATATTCGTTCATCGATATAATACCCAACAATATTTTATCTATAAGTATGACTTTTTCAAAATTTTCAAGTGTAATTTAAAAAAATTGGATAAATAAATAAATCAAACTGAACATTAAAAATAATGAAAGGCAGAAATGATAAAGAAATTTTTCGAAATTAGTCGAAAGAGTTTATAACATTTATGAAGTACATGAGAGAAAATCTTCTTGATATAAAATTACATTAATAGACAGAAATTCTACATATATTAAAAAATATACATATACATATATTAAAAAAATATTTGAATTAAATTTAAATTTTAGGGAACTGTACGTTTGTATAGATTTCTAAGAAGGAATATGATAGAGATAATTAATTATTATAACAGAACAATACAGATAATAATGGACAAAAATGGCAGTTGAAAAAATCAGGCATCAATTTGCTATCGCTAAGCGGATGACATGTAATCACGAAACAATGCGGAATGTCACTTTTAGCTGACACATTAGCCCAGTTTCCGGCAGTGCTAAGGGTAGTAACGTTTTAATTAAAACGACGTCGTCGTCGGTAAATACGGTAACACGCAGGAGAATCAATCATGCCGCTTATGCGTGTCCGCTGATCGTTACGTGATAAAACGCGTGTCCTGTACTACACGGCGCGGCGGCGGGCTGCCTTCAATGAGACATCTTAATCGGCTAACAGCTAAGATCACAAAGATTTTCGTGCGAGTCTTATTGGCTGCGCCGCAATGGCGTATACGATCGAATAGAGACTCTTTGTAATCACACGTTACAAACTGGTGCGACCCCGAAGACAAGCAATGAAGCCCCGGTCGGGCTGAATAGAGGAAGGATTTTAGGCGTAAGTTCGGCAAGGCCTGTTGACAACAGACGGCAGTTGTGAAGCTTTTGGGGAACGTGGTTTCGCATAGGGCAACGTACAGTTCTATTTGTTGGATGATTGTACTGCTGCGAAATCAAGTCTGACGAAGATCGATCGGACAGCATTTCAGGCGTCAACACCGGATCGCTGATTCCCCTCCCGTGGCTCGGCTAAGGTCGTATCCGCTGCCACTTTCTCGCAGATGCTGCCAATCCCGAGTGAAGTTTCTATTAAGAAGTCCCATTCGACTCAAACGATCGAAGATTCTGTATTAAGTAACGACAAACTTTATTGGTATATCATCATTTTGAAGGAGAACAAATTATTTCTTTTTCGATGATATAATATAATTTGGGGATATGTACGTGTAAAGAAAATATAAGTATTTTTATATATAAAAGTTTAAGTATATAATTTTTAAGTTAAGTTATATACAACAATATGTTTATAATGTGACATGTTGTATTAATTTTATTACATACAGAAAGTATCATTTATTACAATTTATCAATTTATTGTATATACATACATATGTATATAATATGTTAGAAGAGAGAAGTGCAAAACATCTTTTGTAAGCTAGAGATTCATATAATATTTGTCATATATGCAAAGACATGATTACCAAAATAAATTAAGAAACAATAATTATTAAAATGTCACTGTCTGTCACTGATATAAAATTTTCAAATAAAGAACATAAACGCGGTAATAAATAAAAAATATAGAAATATATGTATAAAATGAAATAATTTAATTAAAAATTTCTCTTTACATGTCCAAATATTGATCAATTAATGCTCAAATAATTATCGCACAAATAATTGATATTTCAGTTTATGTCTGAAACGTCAATTTTATAACATCGATAATATTTTCTAAATTTTCGTAGAATGATAATTTTATACATATAAAACTGTATGAAGATTATACTCTTTATACTATTTTATTAATTGCCACTAAATATGAAACGCTATTTACTTATTATAGAAAATAATGTTTACGTGTAACGTTAATTTATCTACAATAGTAAATTTCGTATTATTTTATCAATATGTAATAAATGTATCGACAAAGTTAAATTGCTGTTGAATGTAGATGTAGAAAACTACTTTTTCTTATGATGAATGTTGAGGTTGAAAATAAGAACATTTTAATAATATATAATATATCTTTTTTAATTTATTATTTCTGTTATTTTTACAAAGCGAGAGGATTATGTATATATGTTTATTGCATATAATAAAAAATCTAGATACATACAATATTTGATTTTATTTAATTATGGTCAAGTAAATTTCTTCTTTACTTATAGTTGGTATCTGAAAGCAAATTACCTATATGTGGTAATAAAATATGTACCTACAAACAGTAATGCAGAGAATTGATAAATTTTTCATTGCGAGATTTTTGGTGAAGTATCCAACATACGATATTATACAGGAAAAATTAGTTTGTTTTATGTCATATAGATGTCACAAACCTAGCTGAGTTTCCCGGCATGTCGCATGAAACAGCTGTTGTTTTCTCAGTCTGGGGGTGGTGTCTACTGTCAGATGCTCCGCCTATAAATCAAACCTATGGGCGGTAGGGAGACAAGCCGACGCCATGTTAACATACATAAACAAACCCTGCGCATTGTAACTGATAAACGGCGGAAGCAACATGTAACAAGCGATTTCATCCCGATAGAGAGATTATACGTTATTTGCATTTTTTTGAAAAATTTTTATATAATCCCTGCTACGTTAAATAAATTTAATATAAATAGTATATATTTATAAATAAATAATAAAATTATGTAAACTTTACAGTAAGTAACTTTTTTAAAATAGTGATGTTATTGCTTTATTTTTATTATAATTTTAATCAAAAACAAATTTTATACATATGCATGTATGCGTTTATTAAATACGCGTTTATTAAAAAAATAGAAAAGTATATTTTTTTATAAATTTTAATACATACAGTTCTTCTTTAATATTTTTAAACTTTTACGTTTTGTCATTATAATATTTTTTAAATGATTTTATATTACATTGTTCGGTTAAATAATATTATTAATAATAATTAATATCTATAATAATCAATTTACATAAAATAAAATATACAAGAAAAAAATAGGAATCTTGATTTTGTAATTGTTTTGCAAGCGATGAACAAAGATCACGAATCAACTAATGGTTCAAGGTGCCGGTCTCGGGGAGATCCTGAGACTAATCAGACTAAGCATTAATCTTCCAAGTGGATCCTCGACCCAATTCTCGTAAGGTCAAGTCGCAATGGAGACGTTGATTGGATTCCACGTCAAACCAGAAGTAAACACCTTTTCTATCATTACGCGTCGTTCATTTCTTTTTTTCTTTCATCTTCGGTCCGTCGCGGAATTAAATTTTATTTAATTATCTCGTACATTTATTGATGGAACTAATGATCATGACGTGACAGTTGACGCAATTCGCTATTCATATTTGCTTATTAATAATTCATAGACGTCATTATTCTAATAATTCGTTCGATTATCTGTCTTTTAATATCTGACACATGCGAGAGGTATTTCGCTGTTAGGCGGCTCTTATTGCAATGATACTACTGTTGATTAAAAATTAACGGATTACTAATGTCCTTCCCTCGTGGCCTCTTACATGGTTTCGGAGCAAGAAGATATTACTAGGTAATTGTAAACCGCAGCTTCCACAGCTACTATGGACCGTTTATCATCGTCTCTATAGCTACCGGGTCGTTGAGTGAGGAGATTTGGGGGTTCACCGTGCTAAGAGTTGAAACCTCAGCATGACTGGTGGCCTCGGTAGCCGATAGACGTGTCATTTATGCGTCTACGAATCAATAGCCGCTTCACTTTACACCCACCTTACATCATTAGTCATTTTATAGGGCCGTTCTGCTCCGTTACACGCGTACGCGGCATTTGCTAGCGACTGATTTGTCGTCTCATCCCGACATAAGTCTGTCGGTCGGGAAGATAATATTGTCGCTCCTCGATTGCGATTAATCTAATTATTATTAAAAAATTCTTGTTACTTAATGTCGGAATGTTTTAATCGAGCAAATTACTTGTTACTGAGAATTCAACCTGAGTTTTACGTTATGATATTTGCAAGCGCAATTAATAAATTTAATCAAAACATGTTACGTTCATGTCTGATGTAACAATTTGTGTTCTGTGGCGTGACGAGAGTTCATTCGTCACCGCATTGCTTATATCTGTAGTACTTTTTTAAAACATCGATATCGATTGCTTTATACAGTTTTCTAATTCAATCAAATAATTTTCAATCGAGAAATATTCTTTTCGTAATAAATTTATGTAATAATCTTCATATTGCTTATTACTTCAAATGTCCAATTATATATTTTCAAGTTTAATGAAATGAAAATTTTAATTTCGTTTGATAATGTCGCTATTTATTTCATTGTGTTCAACAATTAACTCAAAAAATATTTGATAAAAAGCATGCATATAAAGTTTATTTACATGAAAATCATTTAATTGAAAATATTTAATCAACATTAAGCCAGTTTTATGTATTATTAACCGCTGTATTATTAAAGCTACTTGGTAGTGCAATAATGGAAAAAATAATGAGAACAGTTATAAGGTCGCGCTAATGTACAAGAAGTTATATTTGACTTACTCAGCAACTTTTACTAACGTTTACTACTTACGTTTATTAATTTCCTCGCTGCAGGTCTCATTATTCTTCAAGATACGGCGCGTATCTGCAATTGTAATGTAGCAAAAGACCTTCGCGCATTGCCTTCCCGTCGTATCACAGTTATTGCCAACAAATGAGTAAATTGCTACGAACATGAGGGCTTCCATACGTGAAAATTTGTTTTCGTCTCGCCTGATGGGCCAAAATTACAGCTCGCGTTCGAGCGTGCGGGACTATATAAATTAGAAGGCAATCATTAATTTTTGATACGTTTGCCAGAAAGACATTAGAAGCGGAGGAATCAGAGTCAGAAGTAAATTTCACAGTTTCGTCATTGGCAGCAACGGGAGCGCGCGAGGCGTGTAAGATTCTATTTGCGGTAGGCGAAAGAGTTAACGGACAGGATGATCGCAAGGTGTCCCCGTGGTTAAAACTCAACACCATACATATACATGTACATATGTATATATATATATATATACAAAATATATATGTATACATATATATATATACATATATACACTGGAGAGCCGAAGCTCCCGCTTCCTCCATCTATCATACGAACCATGACAAACCGAGCCTCAAAAGCAGCCGCCAGCGTAGCAGCACTTTCTTACCTTCTTCACTTAGTCACCGGGCGCTCAGGTGAGCATCTACCTGTCTGATATACAGGACCCCCTATTCCCTATCTACATTTATTAACATTTAAGCGTTAACGACATTTCTCTCTTGCGCGCCCCGGAAGAAAAAGAAAATAAGAATCGTTATGCCGGCTACTCGTGTCTTGCTCGCCTTCCACCCCGGGATTTCTTTCGATTTAGACGCGGCTCTTTGTCTCAGGGATACAGCGCGAAATCGATTAAAATGAAACAATTGCGGTAATCCTGGAAATCTTTTGCCCGTGCGCACGGCATGTTGATTAATCACTTTTGACCGAGGAACGACTTGCGACTGAATTAAACGTTCGCGAAACAATATTGTGAAAATTAACAAATCACGTCAAACCGAATAAAAAAAAAAAAAAAAACGCGTGTTACGTAGTTCGAACGATGTCATATATTGTGAATGATCAAGGCGAAAGTCGTCGAAATCCAACGTTTTCTGCCCGGCGGATATCGGATGGAAAGCAAAGTGGCGTGAATGAGTCGTCCCTTGACGATCGTAAGATTTATGGTCGCGACGGTTGGGCGGAAAGGGCAAGCATCGCGCACGACTCGGGGCTGGTAACCCTTGACCCTGCAGCTTCAAAGTCCACCCTCGATATGACCACGATACCGCCGCATAATCGGCGATAAAGATATATATTGTAAAATGTTTGAATGTAAACTTTATTGAGATGTCGATTCGATGACGGTGCATTGTCCGACGCTTGCCAAACGGTTGTTGTGTATTATAGTATCGTGCATGTTGCGAAATAGTGTCGCGTGTCCGAAAACTCGGAAGAAGCGACGCACGAACAGTCCAAGTCCAAGTCGGTAAGACTGCAGCTTGCGAAACGCAATTTTCTAATCTTCCGACTCGTATTTTTTTTCCCTCCTCTCCGTAAGGCCTCGTTGGCCGGAGAAAAAGTTAATAGCTTGGAGAAATTAGCCGATGTGGGGAGGATCGTTGATCGGGGATCGTGTTTCGGGAGGGTGTTCTGCACAGATGCAACGATAGCAACAGTTCGGCCCGCTCGGAACCGGAGGTCACATATGAGCTCGAAGCTATGGCGTCGTATGGGCTTGACTCACACGCATCACGCGTAGTCATCCATCATTGTCAGTCTCCTCACTGACACAGCCGTCCGTTCTACCAATGTGCGGGGCTCTCGATTTGAGTTTCTTTCGTCAAAGTTGTGATTTTGTACAAAACGTCGCGATTCACGTTTCTCGCTCTCGCTGCTCTATCGCAATTATTATGGCGCTATTGTTTCGCTACTCTGACAACAATAAGATCCTCTCCGCTAATACGTGGGCTACGTCTCAGACTGAATTAATGCTTATTCTTTTTCTAGTTTTGCACGACTATGATAAATCAATTTATGCGCGTAGGGATTGCTCCGGTATAACAAATGGCGCGTTAATCTCTGAATAGAATATGAAGTTGACACGGTGTAAGGATGCTGCTAAGAATAATATTTCAGTTCGATTGCCCCGATATTTTGGGTCATCTATCATCGTCACTTTCATCGCCGGCATGGGCAAACCGCGCCGTCTATGATCAAAATTTACGCGTTCGCCCCCGTCCATAGTCACTCCTTCGTTAAAGTTATGATTTTCCGTATCATTCGTCGGTCTATACGATGTTTTCAGACCCAATACGGTTCGCGTTAGCACTTTTTTAATCGTGCGACTGAAACAGTAAAAGAATGATTAGACTAGAGAAAATGAAAACTCTTCGTACTTTTCACTATGATCTGTATTTGTCAAATGTACCGGTGAGTGAATGTACACGTGTGATAACTTTGTTTACCGTGTTGAGGGCTCACTTGCAACACAATTATGTAATCAGAATGAATAAACAATATATATATATATATAATATATATATACGGTTATCGTACGCGCGTATGTACATATGAGAGTCTTTGTACGAACAACGACGGCGCCTATGTGTTTTATACAAAAAGAGCTGCGTATTAAATATGTTGTCGCGAGGTGAAAATTAAAATTATGTCCCTATCTACGTTTTACTTTTATTATTACCTACCGTGAGTCAATAATTTATTTGGTTCGCTTAAAGTAGCGCTAGTAGAGCTTTGAAAAAACGAAACGTGGTTTGTGAAAAAATGATAATGCAACCGATATTTTCAGTGGGCGTTGCAATAAATACACATCTCCCGCAGTCAGAAAGCGTGGATTATCGTTCCGAGTATCGCTCTACCGACATCCGTTCATTATTAAATAACATTATCCACGACACAGAATAACATATCGATTCAACTAAATTGTTAAAACTCGTTTTCATTTTTTCACAAAACGAACAGCGCAACATTTTTACAAGTGCATCTATCTCTTTCCGCAGTAGTGGCCAAGTAATTGATTTTTTTTTTAACTATTCTCCATATTCAACTGGAGGACATTGATTTCTTTTTATAAGCGAGAGAGACAGACATCTATTTCTTGTGTTTTAATTAAAACTAACGGATTGTACCTATTTCACTTTTCAGAAGTATATTCGATATAGTAATCATGACTGTGTATAAATGCGATTTTCTTATTCATTTGTGTTTCCATTAATCTAGCCTTCGTATGATATATATGTACATAGCTTCACTGTTAATTATTGCTCACATGCACCTGCAGTCTCAGGCCTCGTTTCAACGTTTCAAATCAAATATGATCTTGTGTTGACCATCGTGTAGAAATTAATAAATATTTGTCGAATGTGCGTAATTTGAAAAACATCTTTGAAACATCCCTGTTCGAGATTTTCGAAATAAAGTTAAATGCTCCGACCAAGCACACGCTCCGTGCCAGTGACTGAAGTTACATCGAAAATGAAAGGAACATGACTTCGGTGATCTATACAATCTAGTTTTCTAACACCCTAACGATGCACCAACGTAGAGATACCGTTCGCACCAAGAAGATTGCACTTACACTTCGTGTTTCCATTCACGAGAGAATCGGACCGTTGAATTGAAACTCCAACTCGGATTTCCGTATCGGTAAACTTCTGACATATTTACAACACTCTTCATGCACATTTGTGGAGCACAGCTCGTGTATATCAGTCTAATATCACTTGCGAATCACTTTTCATCTTCTGCGATTAAGCGCGTTTCGCACCGAAAGAGTGGCGATATGGATGTCACTTTGTAACACAGTTTGAAAAATTCTGCGAATAAGGAATTCTCTGTTATCGTCGTTATTAATTTAAAATTACGTAACACAACCATTGCACTCGTTGTCACTGTAACATGCTTCCGAAACACCCTTCAATGTTTGGAATGTAAATTGGCAGAGTTATACGTCCTGTCCATGGTAAGGAATAGTAAAATTGATATTACTCTCGGATGCGTAACGGTGTCGACTGCTCGGCTACGGTTGCGTCTTAGAACAGCTCGACAATTTTTCTGGTAATCCGGATTACTTCAGATATGCTTGCAGTTGTTGAATTTAGACGTGTTAGGTTTCTATTATGTACAACCGTTCTATAAATCAGTCCTTGATTAATGCAGCCAGTCTTGGAAAATAATTTCGACACAACTCGCGGAAAGAGTCACTTCGAACTAGGGGACATTCGACAACCTAGGTCGGATGGCATAGGACTTATACAGACACATGCCCCGATAATGATACCTTTTATCTGTGTCCATTTTATCTTTACACGATTTCCATTTACACGCAGAGTCAAGTCATGAATACCTAAAAGTATATACAAATCACGTGGATTCTTACGGCGGCACGGTGTTAGCTTCAGTACAAAGCGTTGAGTAGGCATTGCTCGTCGGCCCAGTCCAGCTGGCAAGGATTTTCGGTCTCGTGGACTCAGCTGAGCTGGTAATACTCGGGCGCGAAGTCGTTCGCCAGATTGCTGAGAAAGTTGAAGTCGGACGAGCTGTTGCTGTTGTCGGCGGACGGCGGCGGTGCCGCGGCGGTGTGCACCGGCTCGCCGTAGAAATTCCCGTAGTTGCCGTAGGATTCGTTGTTACCGTCAGCCTGGCCGGCACTCCCGGGCGGCGTGATCACCGCCGCGGTCGCGGCCGCGATCGCCGTCGCGGTCGTCGTCATGCCGGGCGCCGGAAACGGATCGGGCGACGACACGTAGCTGTTCGGGATGCTGGAGGCCTCGCCTCCCTGATGAACGTGCAACTGACCGGCAGTCTGCTCGTAATACGCTCCCGGGTGACACTTGTTCCCTGGCCGGTAGTCGCCGGAACTCGGATGCATCGGCGGTTGATGGGTGACGTAGCCCTCGGCAGTGTGTTGCTGCGGGTGTTGCTGCTGCTGCTGGATGTCGTTGAAATAGTGCTGACCGGTCTGCGCCGACACCGCGGCGTGCCCGTGCGTCGCCAGATTCTCGCCGGCCCCGTGATAATTGCCGCCGGTCGAGTAACCGTAATTTCCAGACGTCATGTAGCCGTCGGTGCTCTGTTCGCTCTGCGTCGCCGAGTAACCCTGGCCGGAATTGTACGCGTTGGCACCCTGCATACCTCGGTGATAGGCGTGATAGGGTGGCCCGGCTTGAGGATAGCCGTTATACTCGCCCGTGCTACCGTACTGCAACTGTTGCTGATGGAACTGCATGTTGGCGCCGTACATCGATCTCGACACCGTGCCCGTCGCTCTCACGTGATGCGCCACCCTCGAGCCCACCGTCTGATTCTGCCTGACGTACAGAGAGTTCACCTCGCTCGGATAAGAGATTCGTGGCTGCTGATACGTGTCTCTGCAGTAACCGCTCTGCGACTGGGCCTGCTGCTGCGACGCCGTAGGTATACTCTGTCTGTTTGCGGGTACGCCGTTCCGATAATCAATCGCCGGCGTGGGCTGGTACACACCCTGCTGCTGGAAGTGTCCCTGCTGACTGTTCGGGATGCTTCGGGGGCCGCCGTGCGGCGACATCGTTCCCGGATTCGTGGAGGCGTGCAACATCGGGCCTGGTAACGAGGTCGTGGAGGACGGTGAGCTTCGCGGCCTCTGCATGTAGGCCGTGTGAGCCGCCTGCTGGATACCAAGGGGACTGCCCTGCTGAAGCTGGACGGAAACGGGAGTGCCGGGTGTCGAGGACGGCGTCAAGCTTCTCGTGGAATTTTGACCCGGCAGAACCGGCGTGCTGACCGTCGAGTCGGGCATGGCCAACAGGACCCCATTGCTGTTCACCGAACACATGTCCTTCGTGCTGGCCGATGGCGATTTCTTGCTCACCGAGATCTGCTGCTGCTGTTGTTGTTGCTGCTGCTGCTGCTGCTGCTGCTTCGCTGTATTCGGACTTTTGTGGCCGCTCTCAACCTTCACTCTCACCTCGCCCGACAATTTTTTCGTCACGCTCGGCGACGTCACCTCGCTCCCATCTTGCGACCTCGAATCGTCATCCACTATCATCTTCTCGAACGAGCTGGATACACTGTTGGTACTGCCGACGCTACTCGCACCGTTGCTGTTCGTGTTGAAACCGGGATTACTGTTGTTGTTGTTATTGTTGTTTGTCGCACCAGGTGTGTTATTGTTGTTGCTGTTTCTTCGGCCGGAAGAGCCCAGATCGGTAACGTCGCCGGTGAGGGTGCTCCCGACATCGCCCACGCCCGAAATATCACAGTTATGACAGCTCTTTTTCTCGTCGTCAGGCGATAACATTTTGTCGCTCTTGCTCTTTTCCATGCCGTCCGAGGTGGAGCCGTCCTTCTCGTCACCATCCTCTTTGCTGAGCGTTTGCCGCTTGTGCTTCATTCGTCGATTTTGAAACCATACTTTTACCTGAGAAGAAAATGGCGATATTTATTTAGTTATTTACATTTTACTTATTAAATATACAGATGCATATGATGCATCAAACTATGCAATCGACAGAAAGGAAGATGCTTTTTTGTAACATTTTTAATAGAGCAACATAGAGATAGTGTGAAAGATTTTGAAAATTACGAGACATTAAAAATGTAAATAATATAATAAATAATTTTTATAGCTTTATTTGATTTAAATTATTACCTGTCTTTCTGTAAGATCCAACGAAGCTGCGATTTCTATCCTTCGCGGTCGACAAAGATATTTATTGAAATGAAACTCTTTTTCCAGCTCGAGAAGTTGCGTATTTGTATAAGCTGTTCGTAATCTTCTTGGTAGACCATTCTCTATAAAACAAGAATTCACTTTTCTTCAATTTTTTCGATATAATTATAACAGGACATGTAGATGAAAAATGAAAACACTTTTATTGTATATAACTTAAATCCAAGCTATCGATTGAGTCTATTCAGAACTTGATCGCTTCAGCCGTTATTGAGATCTGATATTCTTATAAGGGTCTCTCAACTCATCGGCTCGTGTATAGATTTGTCTTGCTTTGCTTGTACAGTTTGCTGTTATATTTAGCGTGAAATATTGCTGTATTTTTTGATAAATCGAAATAACATGACGTAGATTTTCTTCAATATGAGATCAATTATTTGCGCTAATTTATTTTCATACTTCGGGATAGAGAGATATTAGATATTTTATGAATATTATATAAATATGTTTATAAAAAAATACGCTATGTAAATAATACGTTTTTAAATGTTTTACTTTATTTTTTGCAATACGTTAAAGTTTTCGCGCTCCGATACTCGGTTCGTCTTTGCCGCAGCGTTGCTCTCTTTTTGTCTGTTATAGGAAGTAAATGGTATCCTAATTAATGATCATTTAAGCAACCTACACTATAGAGAGGAAGACAGAGATAAGGTGAGAAGAGCGAGGGATGCGAGACACGACATCCTTAACAATGCATAAGCGAAGATTCCCGCGCGGCGAAAAGGACCATTCTGGTGTTGTTCCGGGGCGAGTTACTGGGCTCCTTAGAAACTTTTGGGCAAGTTTCCCACCGGCACTATTCCATGTCGATGCGAAACACCTCCTAATTGTTATCGGATAAGAAACTTGTTTCGCGATAACAAGAGGAATGCCACACAGGATCGAGAGGACGTGAAAACAGTGAGTGGTAGGGCGTTGAAGGGATGGTATAAGGAAGCATATCGCGGCTTATTCGGGCAGATTTGGTCTAGAAAGTAGCGACCAAGTATCTCACGGTACTTTGTCGAGGCATGTGGCGTAAGAGTAATTTCCACCCAACTGCGGTAAACAATTATTAATAGCCGCCTATCGTAATTACAGAATTCGCTGTACGCCCCGAAGAGTAATATTTCAATCAAACTTGATGGCTCGCCGCGAGCTTGCGTTGTTTAACAAGACGTGTCTTGGCAAATTCTCCAGGAACTACATATATTTCGCCGTGAATGTTTAGAAAAACTTTCGCCAATATATTACTTTCCGAGTACTTCAGAGTCTCTGTCTATCATTTAGGAGCAATGGGAGACACCTCGGCGGACATTAATGGCGCGAGAGAAATATTTCACGCCGATATTTTATTCGAACGGTCACTGACCACCTGGACGTCAAGGCCCTTTTTTTTTTATCAGAAGCAGGGGTGTTACACTTTTTTACGCGTCGCCGTATCATGAGAAAAGAAAAAAACCGATACGGCGTGACGCAGTTTGGAGCTTAGGGGGGCGGCGAGGGACGAGGTGGTTCGTTTCGTAGGGCCGAGATGCTAAACTACCCCATAGCGTGCGAGCGGATGTAGGGTGGCTGAGGGGTGGTTCGACAGTAGGATGAGTCGTCAGGGGTTAAAGAAGAAAGAGAAAGAGAATAATCGAACGAGACAGAAGGAAAAAGATATGGATAGGACGAAAGGTAAAAAGAGGTAGGTATAGTGACTGGAAAAGGCCGGAGAGGGTACGTGATAGAGACGGTCAGGAAGGGAGAGGAAGAATAGAAAAGAGAGAAGACACTCGGGGATAGAGGGAGAAGGGTGTAGACTGAAGATGTAGTAAGCTTTGAACCTAGCAAATCCTGCACGTGGAGTTTCCATAGGGTGAGGGCGATGGTGGCGAGATGAAAGTATCGCATGATTGACGTGGGCCTCATCAGCATTTCGGTCTTGCGATTGGTTGGACGAAACTGTCGATCAAACTCCACTCCACGCCCTGTATCTGTTCAATCGTTCCAGGAGTTTAATTCAATCCGGCGATGAATTCGGAGCAATATTTGGATGGCAAATAACTACCCGATATAATAAATTAAACTGTTATTAGATAAAAATATATATAATAAATGATAAAATATCTTTTTGAGCTTGTGTGAATATTTACGATGTATAAATTGTTATAAAAAAATTATTTGTATTTTATACATTTAGATATTAATAAACGTAAATAGATCTTTAGATTAAATAAATAAAAAATGTTTTTAGAATGGATTTTTTTAAATTATTTTTTAGAGTGTCAAATATATCGTGGTGGCAGTAATTAAATATTATTGTTAGCTTCTGTGATTAAAGTAACGGCATGTCGCACCACTCCTTGCTAATCCAAATTAGTGACAGGCGTTACTGCTTTGTAACGGTAACGACTTTTTCCGGACGAAAATGTCGACGTTGCTAGCAAGCTTCTCGTTCTTGCGAGACGATGTAGAGGATGACGAACTGTCAAGGCGCAGTCAAAATGAAGACCTGACAGGATCGTGTGTGAGGTGAGAACGATAGAGCACGAAAATAGAGTCCGTATTTTCGTATATCACGCTGTTAACTTCGTCTATGGGTTCATCCGGTTGAAACCACCATAAATATTTTACAAAAGAATTATGAAGATTATTTAATATGAAAATTGTTAAAGCATATACATCACTATTGAAATAACATTTATGTGAAAATAGCAGCACTGTTGATATCAATTGTTAATGTAGATTTTATTATATATAATAAACTAATGTTTAAAAATTAATATTCTTTAATTTTTTGAAAGTTAAGTCTATATTTTTTACTGTATAATAATTAAAAAAATAATGCAGAATAGAAAATTAAGTATAGAATATTACACATTACTTGCAATAAAATATTACGAATTAATTGCAGTTAATAAAAAATAATTAATAAGTGATTCTTTGTTATTCATAATTAATAAGTCACAATTTTATTTCATGATTGATGCAATATATCCATATTTTAATTTAAAAAATGACAAAGTATTGAAAAAGTCGAAAGAAAAATGTGAAAAACAATGTTAAAATAACAGGTTTGTTAATGTAATAGTTCGTCAATCGTCGATGGAGCAGATGCTGGTGTCCGTGATAAAGCTGACAGCCGTCGCTTCGCGCGTTCTCATCAGTATGAGGTCGTCGGTATGAGTTTACTCTAAAATGTAACCTTTTGATGAAACATAACTTTGTAAGTTATGCGATATCCTTCCGTCACTTTTTTAAAAACATGTGTTAATCTCAATGTAAACTTTAAACAAAGTTTAAATGGGTGTATGAATTGCTTTATTTGTACGAGTGTTGTAGTTATGATAAAATAATAATAATAATAATAATCTGTGATAGAATATGTAAACTAAAACATGGAAGCGATTCTTTTTCTGAATTAATAGCATCATATGGAGATATCCCTCATTATTTTGCTTTTTATATTCTCGTATTGAATTTCTATTATTCTAATATTCTAAATTTTTCATTCAAGAAGATTTTATTTGTGCACAAATTAGATATAATTTATGATTTTTTTTATATAGACTTTTTTATATAATATAATTTTTACACCAGGAATACAAGACTTTAAGATAATATTTTCAGTTTAACACTTCTTCTTTATACTTATTATAGTTATTTTGACAAGATTGATGAAATAACAGTAAAACTATCAATACTGCTTGCTCATAATGTGTATTCTGACTTCTAGAGAAATTTTATTCGCGAAAATTTTCGATACAAAACAATTAAAATAGAAGTGAAAAAGATCCACACGCGAGCCATTGTTCAATACTACTCTCTATTCGCTCGTACCTTCTCCATTCTTTCGCTTTTATTATACCTGAACATTTACGAGAACAGCTGGTAAAATTCTCATGCTCTCTGCCTCTTTCTTAATTTTTGCATTGTCCCATTGCACTTATGATTAATTCTACACTAATTTCTAGACATTCTCATTGAACGATAACGAGCAATAAAGGAATGTTGTCCCAACGGAAATACGATCATCAAAAGTAAGAGGAAAAAGTGGGTCTTTGATCGAAGTAGTAGAGAAGTAGTTTACACATGCGGCGCCGCGTCACGGATTTTCCTCCTGTGTCCGTCCTCGGATGTGCTCTTGTTTTCTCTGGACTGGACCAGGTCGTTTATAGACAGGTGGGAAGGGTCACATGACGGGCGTCTCTGTAATTTGTCTTTTGTTTCCCCCCGCGCCCGAAGGAAGAAAACTTGCGAGGAAGAACAAAGGGCGGAAAGAACCACTATTTCGAACAGCGTGGAGAGGAGAACGATTACCCCTCTTCGTTCCCCGTTCGCAACTTCTTCCTCCGTTCCCTCTTCTCCGCCTTTCCCCTTTCTCCCTTCCCTCGTCTCCCTCGTCTCTCATTCTCTCGTTCTTTTAGTATCGAGAGAGGAACCTGCGGCGGCGCGACGGCGGCGGCGGCGGCGGCGGCGGCGTCGGCAGTGTAAACGTATGAAAAATGAGTGACGAGAATTTGAAACAAACGAGAAGACAGCCGGCTCCATGTCCGTGCTTTGACGTGTCCGAAACAGGTAGACGGCGGTCAGCGTGGAAGGTTACCGTGATCGATAACTTTTTGATCGTTTCGGATGCCTTCGGGCGTTTCAAGCTCGCCGAACATTGCGAATCTGGATTCTGGGGAACGATCCGTTTTAAAACGCTACAGCTCTATAACGTCTTATTGAATGCAACATTAATTTTGGACCGTCTCACGGTAACAAAACATTTCATTTGATTCAAAATGTATATCGAACAATGTATATTGCTTTAACAAAAATTCTTTTGTTAAGAATATGTGTATATAAAGCAAATAAAATTCTATACTTTATTAAATTTGGTTTGTACAAGTGCCTACGAATGCAGAAATCAATTTCCCATTCCCGTTTCTACTTCCAAATCCAATTGACATTGGATACTAATGAAAATTTACATTATAATGTTCCGTGCTTGTTTGAAACAATGGAAGAATTATTCATCACGTAAGAATAAAGTAGGTATTTAATGCGCCATTGGGTAATTTGTGGCGGATAAGCGAGGGAAGACTGGAAGGTGGAATCGGCATAAACTGTGGCTCATTACAGATTTACACCAAGACGTAGGACGTGGGGCATGGGTGAGGGGGGCAACGAACAAAACTAAACGCACGGGAACAGAATGAAGGGAGTCCAAGTGGAATGGCTGGCAGGAAGGGCTCTTGGCTGCTTTGGTTTTGGTGGGCTGTCGGGGGTTGCGGCCTCTGCGTTGGATACGAGCTATAATCAATTAACAGTGAGCAAAACAAGAACTGCGGCCGACCACCGACCACGGCCGCAAAATATTTCGTACCTTCCTGTTCCAGTTCGGCTGGAACCCCATCGCTACGTTCAAGTGGCTACCTCACTTGCTGATAGGGTTGTTGTCCAGGGGAATTGATTCCAGCGTTATACCATTATACGACGATTTAGAACATTGATACTACCAATTGATTTGATTAAATTCAAAGCTCTTATTTACCATGAAGTGCTGAGCTGGTAATAATTTGTGTGTACAAACCGCTGTGCAAATAGCACAATTGTTAGTAATTTTCTTGTAATTCCTTATATTTTGTATATTTTAGGATACAAATACTTATTTAAATTTTAATAGATAGTATATTCTATGTATATTCAGGATTATAAATATTTCTCTTCTAAACTGAAGTAATGTAAAATATTATCTTTGTTATTGCCATCATGCCTCTTGCCACCATAATTTAACCTTAATTAAAAAAAACAATATAATTATATTTATTTATTATGAAGCCTTTACTTGGATTCATGATTGTACATTCACGTCTTTCCGACTTAGTTCTTGTTTGGCATAATAGCACTTCAGATATTAGCATAACTTTTTATATATAGTTATCTTGTTGTAATGACGGAAAAAGAGAGGAGTCGTCGAGCTAGCTGGCATGTAGAACAGATAAAAAGAAGAAGTGAAGAGGGGGGGGGGAGGAAGAGGAAGCATGAAAAAGGATAGAAATACAAGAACGGAAGAACGATGATGGTAGGAAAAAGATATAAAAGCGGCACAGGAAGATTTGCGTGTTCGAAAAAAGTTGTTGGCAACATCGCGGGCCGTCGCCGTGCTGCTGGCTTAGTGCTGCCGAAGACACGGCAACGTCGGTGCTTCGCACCAACCACCGCGGCGGCCATGTTGGACGTGCACAGGTTCGCCAACCTGTGATTATGGTGGGCGCGACGGCGAGCGGCCCTTCGTGCAAGAAAATTGGACTCAGGGATCTCTCCCGCGGTGAAAGAAAGGCAAGACGTACATATGCGTGGTTTCAGACTGGCTGGATACGTCAGAAGGCGTTGCCGGTGCAACCTGCAATCATTGGGGTGGCGCGACCAAGTACATTCGACTTCTTCGTGCACGACTGGCGAACGCGCAGTTTCGCCTCTCATGTCGATCCAAGCGATAAAAGATTATATATGTATATATACTTAAACGCGAACGGCCTGGCCTGGCTCATTCAAAAATTGATGCTCGCAAAAGCATGCGGTAGCATGAGTCATAATTGGAGGGATACGATCTTTGATTAATGATATCTCTGGGTTCGCCATGTGATAGCGCTATGTTATTTCATAATAAAGACTCACGGAGACTTCGTGACAACCACTTGGCGTTGGCCAGTTCTTGGAAAGCTGATGTCGATCGTATAGTTTAATGTGTCGTATTATTTATGACAATTTTGTAAAATATTTATCTCGCAAGGAATTGTGTAATTGTAAGCTGTGCATGGAGAAGTTTTGTTCTTAACAAATCTCCGCTTGGCATGCTTGCCTGTGAAATATACGAAATAATCACGCGATAAAATACACATAAGTGGAACTGCCCAACACAAGCCAATTGCAGGTGTTTTGTTCCGTGGTCTGCAATTGGTCGGGATTAATTCTGTGATTACGCGCATACACATATTCTCGGAGTGTACGCGCATGCAGCTAGTATTTTGCCATTTTACATGATTTTTTTCTCTATAATTACCAGCGCTACATTTTTATGCAATTTAAATAACTGCTTATATAACGAAAGAAGTCGATTTTCAGCGCTATATTTTTCATTATTTTTTTTCCGTGGATTGAATATCAATGTTTATTGCGTAATTTGTAGTGCGATGCTAATGTGGTATTTTAAATGTTCCAAGGAAAAAAATTATAATATCTAGGAAGAAATTAAAATTAATGTTTTCATACAAAAAATAGTTAATTATAGTTTCCAGTGTAACTCTCGAAGTAATATGCTTTATAAGAAAAAAATTATGTAAAAAAGTATATAGTATATTATATTGAAAAGATCACGACCGAAAAGTAACAGTGATACTTAAGGCATAGGGAGCTCGGTATGTGAAACGGGAGTGGTCTCCAGGGGGGATGAAAAGCCATCTTTCCATTAGACGCGAGATTGATTTTGTGAGCACACCTTTTCGTAACGAGATGTCGGTGTGCCCCGATGTTCGAACACTAATGTGATTAAAATAATCCAGCGATGATCAAAATACATAACGGTTCCTGATTTTCCCGGATCAATTTCCTCTGGCGTTGCCACGTGGGCAAATTAGAGATAAAAGTAAATTAAAATTACATGTGGACGCAATCCAGGGCTAAAGCCCTGGATTTGAAGCTATTAAAATCCTGGCTGCGCGGTATATACCAATCTATAATATTTTAAGCGCGCATGCAAACAGTTATAAAATCGATATTAATAATAAGTTTATGTATTTTAGTTCCGCCCTCATAAATATTTAAAGCACTTCTATCGCGTTCAGCGAGTGCTGTATCCTCCCTCCTCTCCCCCACCCCCCGCGGAACAAATTCGAAACTAATTTCACGACAATTTGCGGCGCAGAACGTAGAATCCTTCAACAATTTTTTGAATTATGGTTCTAGTTGAGAGATTCTCATTACATCCTCCATTCGCGTTACGACCGCCTTTTTCCGAGCTCTTCTGAGCTTCTTGTCCCGGAGCAAGCTTCTTGTCTACTGCCGTCGTCTCCAACCCCTCCTACTTCACCTTCTCCTCTGGGACCGAGAAGTCGCAGTCGGATAAAAAGTTTATTTTAATCTTTACAAATTTTAAATCCTTCGCGGCTTACCCCCAACGTTCATGTAAACCGTCGCGAGAAAATAAGAGCTAGCCCCTCTACTTCTTTCATCTTTCGCAACTCACCCCCGTTTCGTAAATCTTGTATCTCCTTGATATTCCGACCGAATACTTTGAAAAAAAATTTCTTCGTTACGTGAAAGTGGCAATTCCGTGTGAAAGTTACGTTCTGCCCTATTTTATTTCTGCTTAACGTTTTACTTTTATTATCGTGCGTTGTTATGTGGTTATCAATATACATACATTTTTCTTCATTGTCTTTTGAAATGTCATGCTGAACATTATCGAAAAATACTTCTTACATATTTAAAATGGACAGCTCACCGGTGGAACGATGGAATCATAATATTCTAGGCATACTAAGCATTTAATTATAGGTATAGCTAAAGATGAAGTTTTATACGGATGAAGGAACATAAAACGTAAATTTTTTATATACCCAACGATGCGTACTTCCGTTGGATCAATATCGCTGTTATCATTATTATTAAAGTATAAATTTTATTTTTACATTTTATTATACCTAATTATTTTTCAAATTCGATCAAATATTATGCATCTCAGAGAATTTTGAATAAATTATATATTTTTTTCCCAGCACATTTTTATACATTATTTTTATACATTATGTAACATTGATACTTTTTAGATTAATTAATTTTATTTGTATTTTATTATATCCAATTTTATTAAATATTGATTATATAATTATATTATTATATACATGAAACCGGATATTATTATATTGACTTATGCTGGTGACGGTATTCCGCGCGTAGTTGCGTTCGAGAGAGTGAAGAATCGTACGCGATGTTTCGACGGATCAATATCGCAGTAATTAGGCGTCTGTCAGCTGGGTCGACTCACGTTTGAAAAGAGAAGCATGGTCGATAACCGTGAGTAATTTGTGCACGCTGTTTTCTTTTCCAAGTTCGCATACGCGTATCTATAGGCATATTTGACCATCTTGTACTAATCAGCGATATTACTGGTTTCTTAATCAAGTCAGCGACATAAAGAAAATGTTGTTCTTCGGGTAATGTAAACCGCAGGTTGAAATACTACTAATCGAAAACTCGTCTGGAAAAAACCAGGCTCAAGAAACCTACTTTCAAGAGGGAGAATAAGAAGAAAAAAATCTTGTCTCATGAAAAAACATATTAATATGTATATTATACATGTAAAAGATTAAATGTAATAACTGCATTGCATTACGCATTATATTGTAAGCGATGAAAATATCAGAAAGGTAAAGTTGCGCAACGTAATGCGTAATAGCATGAAATATTCACTGACATGTATTTTTCACGTGTAAAAATAATGCATAATGTAATTCGTGGAAATTCAGTCCCTGTCTGCCACATATATCGAAGTGAAACAAAAGTCAGAACACGCTTCATTAATCGCGTTACTATGAGTTATTGCATCTGACATAACGAATGAACAGAAATCTTGCCGATTATTCGAATTAGCCGAGGAAAAACGTCTACCGAAAGAGAAGTTTGGTTCTAAGCATGCATCAGGCCGTCCGCGCGGCCAATAGGAAGTGACGTTTATACGTAGCTGGCAATAAATTAACTAATATCACGAGTTACCTTTAATTAGTCTCGACCCAGCGGCACCGCAAGGTTTCCTTTTCTGATTTTTTTTTCCTTCGTTTTATCATGAGACGAGCGGGTTATTAATTACACGAATTTCTTAAGAACGTTCGTTATAGCGTACGCCAGCATTTCAGGTAATTACAAAATCACGTGATTGACTTACAGCGAAACGCCAAAAGAACCGTTTCGAAAGCAGTTTTAATTATCAATTTCCGCTGAACGTGGCGATTAATTAATCGGCGAGAGCAGTAACAATGATGTTACGAGAACGCACGACTGCTAACGGTCCAATTTCTTTATCCGCAACGTTTTTCTGTCACTCTATAGGTCTCTTAAGGAAAACGTATATTATGTATAGTACTTATTTTATAGTTTTAGGATAAAATCATCCAAGACGTAAAAAAACTTTTTTCAAATTGTTATTGACTATATATACAGATTTTAGAGTCCATAACATCAGTTAGATTATTTATAGGATATATTATTTCCAAGTGTCTCTCGTTGTGCGCTCCTAAAGTCGCATCAGAAAGTAGTAAGCGCCACTTGTTCGTCGAAATTACGGCGCTGATCGTAAGTCCTAAAACGTGCCTGGCATCTTAAGGAGAAAGAGAAAGCGTCTCGTCGCGAAGATATAAAGGGTGCGAGAAAAGAAAGAAAGCAGGAAAGGGTGGAAAAGGGATTCCGCGGCTGCAGTTAAATAAAACTGACAAAAATCGGCCCCGGAGGGCACGAAGGGTCGGTCCTGGGACGAAGGGTGACGGAGAGGAAGGACGGATACGTGGAGAGTACTCAGACGGGCGCCATGTGTATAATAATGTTAAAGAATGTTAAATGTGGGAGGGTTTCGGAGATCCGAGCCGCATACATTAGTTGTTAACAATGCTATAAAGGACACTCGCCCTGTGTCTCACCCTTTATTTCAGGGAACGGAGACACACAAGTCTTCTCTAGCGCGACTGGATTTACGAGCACTCCTTTCCGTGCGATTTTTATGCAGCGCAATTCAGAAACATTGCGGATGAACAGTAACATATAACTTGCATTGGAATCCGATCCTCTACACGTATGAGGACTTTGTAGAATAATGCATTCGATTGCAAATTGACAAACGATCGAGAAATTTGCCATTATCGCGTAGAGATAAGTTATTGTGTTTATATTAAACTTATTTTGCAATTGTATATGTAATATTGAATCACGTAAAAAATATATTGAGATTATAATAATTGTTTTCGTTAGTATTTTAATTTTATTGTCGTTTGTCTGATACATTAAACAATTAAGAAAATGAAAACTTAAAATTGTTTCATATTTTAATTCTATCTGATGTAATAATATATTCAAAAGTACCACATATAACATTTCTTTTATTATAAATTAACTCTTAAGAGATTTTGATCTTTAGTGATAATGCCATGCTAATGTGGTCTGAACTCTGGAGCTCTAGAGTCCACCAACCCCGCGTGTAATAATTTACCACCCGTGTCGACTCGTACATGCGGTCAACCCTCGTGATAATTGTTTAAACCGACCACTGGCCACCCCTTTAGTCCGACTCAAACACCATCCTGAGACCTATTCGCTCCTACGAGCTTCGTGTACTTTCTGTAGGGAGTGTAAGGGAACTTCATTACGATTGAATCACTCTCCCTTTATCGTTACAAATCATAAAAGTGAGATTAATATAAATTGAGAACTGCCTTTTGCAATTATATATTATTAACACAAACATTAACATCTTTTAGCAAGATAATTTATGATCACTCGGTAATAAATTCAGTATGTAGACATGCCTGCAAGATGATATTGTGCAATGTAATTTAAAGATTTGTAAGAAAGGAATTCTATTGAATCTATGTTTGGAAAACTTTATCGAGAGAAAAGTTTGGCCGAGGGAGAAATGCCGCGAACGGAAAGTTATCTCTTCAGGATTGATCAGTAGAATTTCAAGCTTTGCTCCAGCTTCCTTTATTGAGTCCTGTTGAAATGAAGAAAGTTTAAATACAACAAAACATAAAGTTTGTACTATTTTAATACATCGAGAGATTGCTTTTGTATACAAGAATTAAGATGAAAAAAATGTTACGCTTTATACAAGATATTATATTTTTAAAAATAACATGAATATTCGAAATGAAGAGAGACAGGGTTGAAGGAGAGGGCAAAGCGAAATGAAGAAATATGTAATAAAGCTCTAAAATAAATACCAAGTAGAGCAAAAGTACTGCGTTGAAAAGAGTTTGGATGGTCTCCAAGAGATATAGCGAGACGAGGAAAACGCAACGACAAGTGGAAGAAAGAGGGGATAAAGAGCCCGAATACTCGGTCGAGTAAAACGAATCCAGAAGAGAGGAAGTCTGGAAGAGCGAGAGTGCGATAGCGAGCAAATAATAGGGAAATGATTTGCTCCTTGTTAGATAAAGGCTCTGCGAGGGGACTCGCGAAAAGAAATATTGCTCCCAATGAAAGGAAGTGGGCGATGGGCTACATGGCGGTGGGGCGCTGCGGGGTACGAGGGTGGATCCATTCACTTGTAACTGCTCCTTCGCCGGTCGTGTTGGGTCATCCATACGCGAATTCTGCTCGATTAAGAGTTAAATAGTACGGACTTTGTCGCGTAACCAACCACATATTTCCTGTTCGTCCTTTAGAATATCCTTTATTCCTATTGCTTTTGTAAATTATTGCATGACGATATAATTATGAATATAGATATAAATTTGCATATTATTTCGTTTACGTAGATATTTTAAATATAATTTTTTAGATGTCAATTGTTCACTTTTCTATCATGTTTTTCTATTAATTAAACTATAACATTAATTATTGTTAATATATTAAAATACTAGTAATTAATAAATTTATAACTAAAATGAATTGGAAGTGTACAGTATTTTGTTTAGTCACTTTCATTACTTTGAAATCATCTGCTGTCTCCCACAGCCTATTTCGGTTTAAACTCTGACTATCAATTTTATCCGAAAATATCTTTCTGTGCAAGCAATTAATAAAGAACGGTATAATCATTAATTTTAACATATGTACGTACATGCACAACATACATAGTTTGCTTCTCAATAAAGATTGTAATAAGAATATTTGTTTATGTTGCATAAAAATGTAATAACGTTTAATTACTTAACGAAGTACAGCTAAATATTTGTCGTCCATAAATAATAATTTTTATGTCTATTTTTGAATTCAAACGATATGTACGTTGGTTATTTTAAAGCAACATTTGTCCATGTAGCACGAATCGAGCCGAAATTTAACTTCGCATTTCTAGAATGAGTTGGCTCGAGAACAAGGTGTTATCCGAGCGGCGTAAAAAGATTAGGATAGAGGCGCGATTCTGGGAATGAATCGACGCGTCCAGCGAACGGAGAGGGTGAAGGCTGGCACTCGCGCTACGCTCGGGGGATGGTGGATGCCCGTGAAGGACGGAGCAGGATGTGTTGGTAGGGTATGCATGGCGGCGGAGAGTCCAGTAGCGATCATCAATCAGAAAGGCAGTCAGCCGTCCGTCAGTCGGCCGGCTGGTCAGCCACGTCCAGCGTGTACAGAGTTTCGCGCGGGAGGTTTCCTACCGACGAATCCGCGAGTCATGCTTGGACTGTCATCCTGACAATCGATTGAACCTGAGCACTAACATCCAATTCCGGAATTGTTCTTTCCATTATTTTGCCATGCCTAAGGATTCTATTCGGCCATTCCGTGAAGTAGATACAGACGTAAGGAATAGCCAAGCGGACATGTCCGATTCTGAGCTCGTTTATTAACAGAATGCAATCGCAATGCATCTCGACTCGAATAATTTATCTTGAACTATTTAACATTTCATAATGAAGGTATTAGTTTATTATTATGCATACTTTTATCTGATAATATTAAACATATTTAAATTAAAAAATTAAAAAAGTAAGCTTGTCATATTACGTAATAATACAGGTATGTAAATATATAGAAAATATATACAGAAATATACACAGAAAATATATACAGAAAAAAGTTCATTAACATATTAAGTATAATATTAAATAATTGTTAGCAAAGTTGTGATTTTGATATCGAATGTATCAACGGTTTTGCTGTAACGCAGCAAAGTTTTTCTCCATACAACAAAAATATGTGATAACGTATGTAAAACAGATACGAGGAATAATTCACAAATATTTTTATATTCCTATCTAGATCGACTGAACTGCGTGAGAAAGTAGATATTACAATGCGTGTGTCTCCCTTCTCGAGAAGACAGTAACCTTTCTCAAAAGTTTCACAGAAGAAGGTCACTTGGGGTTCTTATTTCTCCTACTTTTGCAGTTGTCCAAAATGGCCAAAGGGGACCGGAAGTATCCGCTAGCAATTTTTTTGTGCGAGTTGTTAATAAACTTATGGAATTCTCCATTCACTTTCTCTTTCTCTCTTTCCCGTTATTATCGATGTCCGACGTAGCATGACTTTTTATTGGCGTCCTGACATTTTATAAACAGAGTGGAGCCGGATTTTCCCGTCGCGACGGATCCGAGTTGACGGTCGGGGAGTTGAAAATCTTTCAGCACGATATTGGCCTGGTCTGGCTAGCTAATTACTCTAGACAGTCCCACTCCCTTCTGCCGACGATTTCCCCCCTTCGCCACCCACTCTCTTTCTACCGTTCTCTCTTCCCTCTCTCCCCGTTAGACCTACAGCGTCCACCCTAGCGTAACTGTGCGTTGTCTTCGCGAAAGAAAAGAAGGTAGGGTAGGGTGAACTCTCCATTGCTCTCGAGGCTAATGTACCCTAAAGTACTTATAGTCTGGTTGTAAACGTCCGCATGAGATTGCCGCCAGGTTAATTTTAAATCTGTGTTAATATGGTATTTGTCTGTAGATCGGCAAGTATTTAGCAAAAACAAGGATTTCGAACAAACCGTGTCTACGATGATTTATAGATTTAATGCAGTTCTTTAGATTCACTATCGCGTGAATCCGTCGAATGTTTTTAAGTAATTCTTACAATACAGTCACGTTTTTTTACGATTAGAAAGAAACCGAAATTTATCGAGTTGTTTCTTTTACGTCTTGAATTGTCGAGAAACTTAAATTAAAATCGCTAAATTATAAATTGAGGTCTGATCTCCCAACGATTCAGACGCAGTTTGCTCATCCAAAGGATGCAATTCTCCATCGTTGAAATGAATCAAAAGGACATGTCATACCGCCTCGCTCACTGTGGTCCTACCGTCTCTTGTCTTGCAAAACGGTGCTTCCTTGTGTCAATGTCCTGATGTTACGTCTGATGGCGACTCAAAGAAACGTCAGAATAGCTTTTGAAAGCGTACCCACTCATCCAACAGAAAGAAAGAGAGAGAGAGAGAGCGGCACTTTGATCACCGAATGACTCGCGACTTTGCATTATGAAGCTAAACTGTCGGCGGAGAAGAAATGTAGGCTTTTGCTCCTGTAGAGTTGAAAACTTTTTATCGCTCTGTGAGGCCCATTACAGGCAACAGGTTTTGGTTGATCCACTCCAGGAAGCAGAGAGGGGGGGTGGGTTAACAGGTAGGAACGAGGTATTGAGATACAGTTTTCAAATTACTTTACATGTGTGCTCAGATTGATTAAAATACTGATATTAGAATTATATATATGTGTCGCACTCGATATTATGTATTCATAAGATACCTAATATCTTTTTTTCTAATTTTGTAGTTTGATTAATCGTTTAGAAAGTCCACAGTGAAATCTGAGTGGACCGCGGCAAATCTTCGAGAAATATGACAGGTAACATTGAAGACAGTATATTACGTGTTATGAAACGTTAAAATCATTGCGAACTTGTTGATCCCCATTTTTCTAGCAAAAGAAGGCCCTTACGTTGGCGAAACTCTAATCAGACGTGAAGCGTGCCAAGTGATTGGTCGAAATAATCCAGCTTTCTCTCTCGGCGATTACGTGATACTCAAAGTACGATAAACGTTAATGGTAATCATTGTGGTAACTAGAAGTCAGGAGTTTCCACGCTCGTTCGGATCAGCGCCCGTTATTTCTTCGGTCGCTTTTCCACTGCTTTATCCTTAATCGCTCTTTCAGCCACCCGACATCCCTGTCTGGCGTGGCGCGATTCACCCTCGCGACTCGACGTAGCCGGGCGGATGGTTCCGACCGGGAAAAATAATGCATTAGAAATTCAGATGACCGAGAGAGGAGGTCGCGCCGCGATTTATCAAATAAAAGCGGTAGTACAGTCAAATACCCGTCCATGTCGTCAGTGGAAGCGACAGTTCATTTTTAATATAAAGCGCGGGCGGGGGTGAGATCTTCCGGGATGTAGTGACAAAAAGAATATGGCAACTGCCCCTGCCGGGTCACCTATCTCCAGATCTACGAATTCACGATAGGAAGTATCTAATGCGAAAGTTACGGCTGTGGATAATCTATCACGTTAAAGGCGTGTTTCGTTTGCATTGCCTAAGATATATCAAGCCGGGCTGTGTCTCGTTGAAACGTGAAAATTTTAGTTATTATACAAAGTTCTCAGAATTATATTAAAATATTTAAAAATATTAAAAAAATAAATAAGAATTTTTCTTATTGTCATATGATATCGTGACTTGTCTACCTCTTCATTCATCATCGTCTCTCAACCAGAAACCATCCTTTTTCTTTACGGCTCAAGTTTCTCTCAAATTCTCACTCTCATCCGGTCGCGGAATCTGCGACGTTTAAACGATTTATAAACAGTTTGGCAATTTATTAGACTGGCAGTCTTTCTTTCTTTAAAAATGGACCGTAAGATATATGCGTTACGCAATTTAAAAATTTTATTTCTGGAAATTATAGTTATTAGAAATTTCTACATCTCGCTCAAATAATTGCATTCACATACAAAAATATTTACTATAAAAATGTTTCAAAGCAGGCAAGTGAGAGGACTATTTAGAAAGAATATTATAGATATTACAAATCAGAGAAACTTAGTGAAAGCAGATTTTACTTCCATTTAATTAGTAATTTTAAAAAATGTTAGTATAATTTTTCGCACTGTTGTGCACACAATTAGCACGAATAATTAGAGTACTTGTTAACAAATGTCTCCGGTTTAATATACACTTGGCAGGAGGCACCGTGTGGCTGTTGATAAGAAATAAGAGTTTTAAATGACAATAGATATGTTTGTTCTTACGATCATTTATGGTTGACCCTCCAGCATATGTTATCGCTTTTTTGCAAATTTTTACACCTCCTTTCCTTTTACGAGTGTAGAATAACAGATATAGGAGCCCTCAATGTCTTTTATTCCCTGCTAGAAAGGGGAAGATACGAAAAGCACGGCGAAAGATGTCTATCTGACAATATCGTCGCCATTCTAGAGAGCTTCACCTTCGAACATTTGCATAAAATTATTATAGCCGCAGAAAATCGCGGCTATTTTACTTCCTTTAAGGAACGTTGTAAAGTAAATCATCGATTGACTCGTATTACGTTTCCATCGTATATTATATTATTAATATAATATATTGTATTATATTATATTATTATTCTGTTACATTATCTTGTCTGTTTAAAGAGACAACGTTATTAATATTTGCAATTACAGCTTGATGTTTATCTCACCATAACATAAAAATTTCTTTTTACTCTCAAAGATCACAAATCGCGCGATTTGCTGAGAGATTGAGAGAGGATGATAACAAAGAGGGAAGGAGAGAGAAAGAGATAGAGAGGAAGTACAACGCTGCGAACCCCACACTTTTATAGCGCTCCATTTGGCGTAACAACGAGCGTGGAAACTTCTTTTAGTGCCGGGCTACAGATTCCGGGGCGAAACATGCGTACGATTATGGGGTTTCAGATTATCAATTTGTTATACCGTGTTTATTATTTGAGCTCTGCGCAAACGGGCGAGCCACCCGCATCTTGCTACTGAAACCCTCCTGCTGCAGCTGTGAAGCGTCGTACGCGGACGGTTTGGGGGATAATCTGGAATATTTTATGCGGTGTTATTCCTCCAGATGTTTTGCACCGACGTGCAACCGTACGGAAAATTGTATGTATGAGAACGTACGAGAACTACGTTTCTTCCTTTTCTATAATTCGTCTTGCCAGATTGAACGGACTCCGCATCGAATATTTGCAATCATCTCGCGTAACGGCTGCTAATACGCCCTGCTGCCTGAATGTACGACTGTAATATGTATCTTAAGTGCATGTCAAATATATTGCGTATATATGTTCTCGGTCTGTCGATTTGTTGACAAAAGAAACAGTGTTTTTTTAGCAAAATCTTGCTTGTACATCATTATTAGTGATTTAATAATAAGATGATTTGTACTTAATATATAATGTTGCATTATAGACAATATTTTTAATCGGATATTGATTAATCTCCGATATAAAATACGCTAAAGATAATCAGAACTGTTATAAAAGATTATTTATATCAGTAAATACTGATTATCTTCAGCGTATTTTATATTAAATTCGTTTTTCATGAATATGAATATTCGTTTTAAGAATTTTTTTCTTTCTCAAGAGCAACCGCACAGACAGTGGGCTGCGGAACATCATAGTAGCTGGGATTTTCTAGGAGAGTTATCTCTAATTCAGCGAGGATTTACTCGCCAATGAATCTTTAAATTAGATGCTCCGCTCTTTTCGTACTGCGCTCCTCCCCGAAGGGTAAAGCCCCCCACTCGCTCAATCACCTATATCATGGAATCGCCAAGTATAGTCAATTCCTTCCACCCTTCTTTCGTTATCGAATCTTTACGCCCTCCTTCCCTTCAGTTTCACTGCGATATTTGTGTGTCGCCGTAGGCTCTTGGAAAATCCCTGCTCCTCTACACTCGTCTCTCCCCTCCCGTTATTTTCACTCCGTTCATACGGATTTAAAATTGCATCGTAATTTTATTAACAATTTCGCGAGCGTCAAGCTGGTCTGTCAGTGCGACATCAAGCATCACCATTCTACATTAATTAATGACGGAAACGCAGCCCGAAGTAGTTTAGTAAGAAGCAGTTTGGCCACGAAAATGGCCGTCCCGCAGGAGGGTGGCAAGACGGAGAACGGAAGATAGTAGCGCGAGGATGATGATAATCCAGCCTCTAGCCTAGTCCTATCCCTCGGGATGCAGGGATTAATTGACACATCGGCGTCTTGAAGGAGTCTGCTGGGCTGACGCCTCTGCTTTGGCACCCACCGACGTGACTGATGAGACGCCCGGAACAAGGCGTCGGGAAAAACACTCGTAGATTCGTGGCTTTTTTGTAGAAAAGGTATCGAGCAAGAATTACCGACGAAGCATGGAACGTCGGTCGCGCCTCTTCTCCTGGCAAATAACTCAACTAATCAGACCACGTCCTCCTTCATCGTCCCAGCCACGGCGTTCCCGAACTAAAACATCTCAGCTGGAGGGCACGTAGATGTAACAGATTGAAATTTAATACGAGCAGCATGGTGACACATACGAAAAGACGAGGATGTGTTACTTAAGGTTTCGTAGGACACCATCCTCATAAGCGGAGATAGCGCCGTCTTGGATAGAAATTCATTAATGTGGCTTCGAAAATCGTAATAACGGGATAATGAGTTTAATTTCTGTTGGCTATAATTCATTTCGGAAATTTCGGCACGATTAAAACGGAAAGAAGTGTTCTTGTGAACAAGATATAAAATTCCATCAAAAGCTCAATATAAATCTGATGTAAAATTTTTATCAATATTGTCGTAACATTTACGTTTTAATATTAACGAGACGCAATTTTAAATGACACATTTAGAAAATTAGATTTAAATTTTATCTGTGCAATTTTCATACACTTCCGCGAGAAGTATAATTATAAAGAGGCGCGCGCGATTATTATATATAGGCTCGCAAATCACAAAGAGATGACCGAGGCAACGTGCGATAAGGGATAACACGGTAGTTGAAAGCAAAGAGCCGACGTGTACGAGGCGTCGGTGGCGGCACCCCATGTGAGTTATGGCCGTCCCGACGCTCTCTCCCGCTAGTTCTGGGCTCAATTTACAGATGATTCCGCGTGTTACCGCCTGGCCAGCGGCTGGTTAACCTCCGTGCCAAACACTTAATCTTCCGACGTGTCCTGCGGACGGTCCGACCACGTTTTGGAGTCGGCACGACGTTAAATCGCCGTTGTAGACGCAAGATCGATGTGAGAAAGAGAGAAACGGGGATAGATAAATAGACCAAGACGTTTGTAGGGTCCCGGACGTTGTCGAACGGCGACCCTAGTGGCCCATAAAGTTAGCCAACCCTTCGGATTTGTATCGCCATTCACTATTATGAACTTCAATGACGCGCCAAGTATCATGCGATTCAACGTATAAAATTGATGCATTCGAAAGATTTAATCTGCATATTCTATTTATTATTATTTCTTTGCGTTTGAAAAAATATGAACAACTCATTGGAAGCTTTGCGAATTAATTTCGCTGCGTTAAGTCGGGAAGATATTTGCGGGAACTCGTTTTCCGAGCAACTTGTTGGCTATTGTAAGGCTATCGGGCACCAATAAATATGTGTCGTAAATCTCTCCACAAATTTATCGGTTGGTCCTCGATGGCTTCGCAATAACCAACAAGTTGTTGGAAAAATAAGTGCTGCGGATATCTTACTAATTTAATGTAACAAAGTTAATTTCCGACACTTTGTACCGTACAGAATTTTATAGAGTCTTTATGTATAATAAATACTAAATGGAGTACGTAAAAAAAATATTTTTTTAAGACATTAATCTTTCATGTAAATTATATATACATATAGTACATTATAAATTATGAATGCGCGACGAGTTGTGCTAATGTACAGTTCTCTCTAGAGACTTACATTTTTGAGAAATTTTCTCCATCTGGATGCCATATTTTAAAACAAAGCAGCACATAATTAGAATCCAATGTTTGCAAATGTCCAACCATTTGTGATATTGACATACTATATGTTCCAGATGTGCGACATAACCAGTAGGAAAGGAAAAGATTGAAATTGTTATTAGCCGTCGGATAGGCACCCCGTGGTGAGCCACAATGTAGTGGCGAAAAGCCAACAGAGTCCTAATGCTGTAAATGGCATGCCGAATCCTGATGACCACGTTAATAGACATTCATGTTTGTTACTATGCTTTCTTGACAAATTTCGTCATTGTATTCAATATAGACTTATTTCTTAATAATAGATATCAATAGAGTATTCATTTTTCTGCTAAAGTCATTACATTGATATAATATTCAATTAATTTACTTTTACTGTACAATTAAATGATTATGATGGCAATTAGTTTATCCGTTATTTATCTTTTACAAATAAGAATTAAACGGAACTTTAATTTAAAATTATTAAATATTATTAATAATTAATAAGGAACAATTAGTGCAATAATTTTTTAATAAATATAATTAATGCGTTGTCTTAATAGTGATGGTATTATAGGATTCAAAGACATATTTCTTTTTTTCTCAAGTTCTAATACTTCTGAATTGTAACTCTTGCTAACAGTTGTGGCGATCTAGTAAATAATTTCGATGACTTACCTTGCTGATTACTTTTTCTCGTAGTTTTCTTCTCCTTCATCCAAGGATACTCGGGAACGTTGACACCCGAGGGGTCAGCGACACCGTGGGGATCCATCATGGTATGATACGCGGGATGATGAGAACCAGGACTGATGGAACCACCGGTCCCCGGCGAGTGTTGCAGGCTGCTGTCCCCGGCTAATTGCGGCAATGCCGTCATGAATTCGGCCATGGAGGGTTGACTGTTGATGAAGCCGGTCTCGGCGGATCCGCATGTTGGATCCATGGCTGGATGATGCGTACCGTGCGGGGGCAGCCCGGCTGGGGTACTTGCCCCCGCGGCCACCGTGGCCAGCCAGAAGCTGCCCCCTCCGTCGTTCGCCAGGACGGGTGTCGTCGGCCTCGTCTTCACGGTCGATAGCTCTTTATTCGCGTGGACCAAATTTTGAAGATGATTGCTGAGCTGCAGATTGCCAGAGCTGGACAAGTGCGATTGGCGCGGATTCTCTTCGGGGTGTACCAGCGTTTGTTGCTTGCTACGCATGGGACAATACACACTAATTTTCACGTGCAGTTTGTCTCTTCTAAATGATAAATATGCGGCAATCAGGGGAATAACTCGTCGATAAGATACGACGTGGAATTATTAAGTGATCCCCTCTCCGCGACGTCCTTCCTCGATGTAATTTCGAAAACGTGTAGACTTTGAAAAAACACCCTATGCACTGAAATTCACTCGATAAATGTCTTACTAAGAGAGTTTCGTCTATTCTTTAACATTCAAAATGTATGCATGATGTATTTAGATTAAAACATGACATTGTCATTAACCGTGGAAATTCATTAAGCCGAAATTTGCTCTAAAGGAGGCTAAAGGAAAGCATGGATCTGCTTGTGTAGCCTATCACCTATTATCGTTTCTTTCGTATATTGTCATTGGTATGCGTATGATGCAAACTTTACTCATTCTTTATCTTAATAACACAAAATCGATTATATTCCTTGCTCATGCGATCTTTTCAAGTATCGCCTTTCGGCTCGGTTACGCTTATTACTTACTTGCGTTGTGGTTTACGCCAAGAGATACATCGATTAGCAATTGGTTAATTACAATTGTTTACCACGTATATTCACACTACACACTGTGGTACTCACTAAATCATCATCATAAACTGTATATCCATACTCATCATCTCTTACAAACTACTTGGAGTAACTTGTCTCGTGGTATTGAATCTGGTCAACGGGAAACAGACGCTTGGACCACGTTACGAACATGACACTGTTTACTCGCGGTCGACATAGCTCGGACAGGAGATCCGATTCATAGATCCGTCATCTGAATGCAGGGAACAACCAAGAGCACAGATCACCACTGTCACACGTAGCCGCGACGGGTTGATCGATAGATTGGACCGATCGACGTGAGCGGAGAACGCCGTGGCGAATCGCGCGTACCCGCGTACGGCTGCCGTCACCGTTGCCGATCGGCCGAAACCCAGGCAAGCGGGCTAGGGTACGCCAAGCCAGTCACCGATCGCGGTATACTCGCTAAGTGACGGAGAAGAGAGAGAGGATGTAGAGATAGCAGAGAGCCGGAGGGAAGGTGGGGGTCCAAGAGAGGCCTGTGTGGTGGAGGGTACCCCACGAAGGAGAGAAGGTGCGGTGAGCGGCGAGAGAGGCAAGAAGGACGTCCCGTAGAAAGAGACGGCCGCGTCTCCAGTCGCCAGAACCGAAATTTCCACGATCTTTTTCGCCGCTCTCCGGTGTTCCCGGTGTCTCTGTTGTTACTGCTGTCTCTTTCCTCGTTCCGGGAGGGGGCGGCTGGGAGTCCACTTCGGCATCGAGGTGGAAGTCGTCCTTTAATGTGGCGGCGGCCCGGTCACGTGACTCGGCTCGCCCGGAACGGAGCGACCAATCGCGGTGCGGTAACGCGAGCGGCGAGGCACGGCCCTCCGCCGACGTAGGCGGGTTGGCCTGTCGTGGCGACGGTGGCCTTGGAGGGCTCGGAGGGCACACAGCCAGGAGGGTACGGCGACCAGGTCCGTGCCGTGAGAGTGCAGGCGGGCGACTCTCGTGCTGACGAGCACGAGGCCCGTTTGGGCGGCCACGGTTTACCCGGCGCAACTGTGGGCGGTACGCGCGAGCGCGTCGTTCGGTGTCCCGCCAAGTGGTGGGGAACTTTCTCACGTGCTCGGCCACGCGGTCCTCCACCTTCGCTGCGGACGAGCCTCCGAATCAAGGTACGACACAGTCTTTCGCTTTTATTAACCTACGAATGATACCGCGAATCCATCCGGTCAGTTCCGCGAAACACCCGGAAACCGCTAAGAGCGGCTCGTCAAATCGCGCTATTTACTCTCAACACGTTCCGATTTGCCTTGGACTTGCGCCAATGATGTCTCTTTTTTGCGCTCCAAGTTACGTGTAATAATAATAATAGAATGATCCTCTTGGGCCGGCTCCAATCCTCTCGGAATAATTCAAACTTGTGATTTGTAATCATATTTATGATTATCCGTTAAGACATTTTTATTTTCTTACAAGTGGTGCAGATCTATTTATCTATTTATTGTCATTTATTCATTTATTCATTTATTTATTCGTAAGTGCTGGTCTACAACTTTGCTTAAGGAAATATTTTAACTCTAAGCCGTAAAACAGTAATCACAGTCGATTATTCTGCTCACATTCGATTGTGCGTGGTCATAACTTACAGCTTAGAGCTGAAATATTTTTTTAAAGCAAGGTTGTAGACCAGCACTAACGGTAGGGAATGTGCCGATGTTCGGTTTACGACAACTTTTAAGGATCCACCCACGATCAATATATATCGTTGGAATCGTTGTATTTCTATGCATATACATATATTTATATTTATACCATGCAAATACGATATGCAGAATGCTCCTTCAAAAGCGAATTTGGTACTGGGTAGGTTCATGGATCGAATGCAGCCGTGTCGTTATTGCAACGGTCGGGGTTGCTGGGGGCGCGCCGACTGGCATCGCGACGGCTCGCCGTGGAGCAGTTTTGATGACAGATTACCCTGATCCGCTTTGTGGAGGAGCTTTCATTTAGACAGGCAGTTTGATTGAAAAGTTCACTGTCGCTTCCGAAGAAAAAAAAATTTGTGCCACTACCCTCATTGAGTTAGCCGCATGGAGCAAGTCGTTTAGTTGCTAGAATCGATCCCCTTTAGCGTGAGAAGATCAAATTCATCCGTGTCCTACATGTTGCGGCAGTTAAATAATACATTTATATGTACCTCACGTCGCAATACAACGACAAGGATAAAACTCGCGAATTGAGGGGTCCGTACATACATTATCGTCTTTTAACTTTATATAAATCTTTGTGCTAAAGCCTAAGATTTTTAATAAATATTTGAGCAACAAATATAATACACATAATTCCTAAAGTCTAATAAAAGAAATATAGAAAATACGAGAATGAAAATAATTGTGGAAACGTTTGGAGAAAATTTCTTTATTTTATCAATAACAGATGAGATATATTTTAATTGCTATCTTCTTTGCGAGTGCGGATTAATAATTTATTCAATTGCGTCAGTGGGTTAGAAGGAAATTTCCGAGAGGGGCAAGGGTGTCAACCATTCCGGAGCGCGTAGCGCGGGCGAAAGAGGGCGAGTGAGCGGGAGGGTAACAGAGAGAGACAGAGAGAGAGAGACGAGAGAGAACGGAGAACACCCTCCACATCTGCCACCAGATTTAACTATACATTACAGACACACGATATGTCAAAGTCCTATACTTCATATCGACTCTGCCATTTATTAAAAGTTTCATCGCGCGCGCCTCGCTCGCGCCACCGATGTTCGGCAGCCCGACCCCTTCTTTCAGGCGTACTCGGAAAACATATAGGAAGAAAGGCCCGAAATATACGAACGAAAAGTTCGAGAAAAGAGCGGCGAAGGGAAAGGCGGGTGCGTTCCTCAGATCGACACAGTTGCAGCGCTTCGTGTGATAAAAGCGACTGCGCTATCTTTCTTCCGCGATTCTTTATTTTACTCTCTTTGCCGTGTAAGGCGGAGTTTCTCCGATAACGGATTCCTCGGGAGAACTGCTCGGCGATAATTTTCACCGTTCGGATCTCTCTACGTTCGTTTTATTAATCTTAAAATAATTCGCCGCTCTGCACTCTCGCGGGAGCTTTGGAAAGTTGTCACCAAAATCTTTTCCACCTTAAAGCGGCACGTTGCGCCACGATATTTTGCTGAGAATAATAAGTTATATTTGGAGCAATTTTGCGCGCACCGCGCGAAAAGCTTAATGCCAGAAAAATAAGATTCTTTTGCTGCTCGCCCTTTTTGTGACGACCGCGGAATTTCTGCGTGTCGGATCTTCGCGTTTCCTCCGGCTGCTGCCGATTGCGAAATGAAGTTTTATATTAAGCTTGGAGTTTTCTCTCTCTTTCTCTTTCTCTCCTATTCCGCCCGCGCGTCTCTCTCGCCGCTGGCTTTTTTACCTTTTTCTTTCGTGCCATCGCTTTTTCTCCCACGCTCGTCCTCGCCCTTTATGTATTTACGTACCGATAGATCGTTATATCGGCGTTTGCATATATATTGACGTTGCTGTCTCTCCTGCGACGATGCATGATATATGTGCTATAGGGTGTACGAAAAATGCATACCTGCCTCCTTGCAATAGATCAAACATTTGTCATTACAACAGCTTAATAACATGTGTTTTGTGTTAAGTGGAACGACAAGACATTTCTGCTACGTATGCAAAATTTAAGTAGGCGTTTTAAAAGAGATCCGAAAGTTACTTAATATTTACCAGATTCCTCCTTCAGCGAGTCGTTATAATTAGTCAAAAGAAGTAGCGCTTTCCACTATTAAAAGTAAATCATCTTTCATCGCCATTTTAGCATAGCAACCGGCATGGGTCCACGAGTAGGGCTCGACCTGTCAATCTCACCGGATCACTGAGACGGGTCGTTGCTATCCTTACTCCACTGGAAAGCAGAGGCTCGCTTTTCGTACCTAAAACTCTTCTCCCCACTTCGACCCTCTTTCAACTTTTTTCTTCTTCGTCGTCTGGGGTAAAAGCGAACTCGTTAGACGCTCCAAGTGAAATTTTCTCTCTCGTCCCGCTGGATAGCTAGTATGCCACCGGAAATGCTATAGAGCGCCTACTTTCACTACCGCTTCTTAAATTCACCTCACTTGTCGCTTATCACGTTGTCGAGGCTCGATTAAAAATTGTTGCTCACCTTTATACGAAGAAAGTTTTGATTAAAGAACCGGTTTTTATTAAAATAATATCCGCACAACGCGCGCACATTTTTAAAAAGAAACCTATTACTCATAGAGAGAGAGAGAGAGAGACTCTTTCTCTAACAAAGAAAATTTTTTAATTTGTAAGTCGTATATTTAAATGCCTAATAACAGAGTGTATGATGGTAATAATTACAGCTGTATGATGGAGGCAGATATGATTGTTAAACGATCGCGGCACAGGGATGAAAATCATTCGTAAAGCGCACGTAAAGCAAGGGATTGTTACCACAGGGATATATACGTAAAGGTGAGCTGGTTCGTGTTGAACAGCAACGGCGGTTCTTGCGATTAGCGGGCGACTAAGGGGAACTCCGTGGCTGAGGAGTCTGAGGTTTTAATTAAGCATTCACTGCGGATGATATCGCATGCCTCTTTATACTTCATAGCGGCCAGATGTTGCTACGAGAATGTTCCTTGCCTTAAGTCCTCTTCCCTCTGATTCGAGCCAGCCAGAGCCACACGAGCGACGTTTCTCCCGTCGCTATTTCGTTTTAATTATGCATATTTAATTTGCTTATATCTTGGCCCCCACGTGGCATGTCGGCGGGACTCGACGCGCTTCCGCGGCAGCCATTATTCATTCGTTCGCAAATATTAGTGAAGCGGTGAGCCGGATGACCTTTTCGATTTGGCAATTGTGGATCGCTGGCGAAAAATTCCATTAGCGATTAAGTGAACGCTGGTGTCAGCGCTATCGCAAATTTGGAGGATCTCATACGAAATTTTATCATTCTCTCCCCCCTGTGTTTTTTCATGGTAGATTTGAAACTTTTCTTTCGCGTTATTCTTCGGGGATAGGAAGAGAGAGCGAGGGCTCTCCCTGCGAGTGCCCGTGGAACAAATCTACCTCCAGAACTCGAGGTATACACACAGTTCTACAGCCGACACTTGGCGCAAATTGCCCCAGTAAGTGTAGTACATTAATCTTTGGTTTGGTTTGGTCTCGGCCACCGCGTGTGTTGCGGTGGCCGCATTTCTCGTAAACCTTCTCTTTCTCCGCACCGACATGCCGCACGTCCGAGGACCTTCTCCACGTTTTCGTATCCCTCTTTTCTCGCACAACCACCTGACCGTACGTGTTTACTTTCAAGTGTCGCAAATCGAGTTGGACTATGTAAAACTACTTCTATTAATACGGATAGTCTTTCCAGAATGAAACATTTCCATTGTTCATATCTCGCTTGGATGACATCTTTTAGCAGAGATACAGTGGAAATTATGACTGCGTTTAATAAAGGTAGCGTAATATGTACATGTAATATGTATGTAAAATACACAAATGCGGAAATATAACGCGTACATATTTGAAAATACAGGCAGTAGCCCACTGGTCAAAAGTACAACGCTTTTGTTGTCTCACCCTTGTCGGTCTCTCATATTCCACTCGTCCCCCGAATGAGTTCCGCCAACCCTTCCGCTCCTAACAGGCCACCTTAACTGTAACCTCTGCACACACTTGCTACTCGGGTGGTCAGAAAGCCAGACCCGGCCTTTCGTAATGCGAATACCATGTCGCACACCAGGAATTTGGGATCTCCAGCGTAAGCCCTTCTTTATTCGATTAAATAAATTGGCAGCGATTAGGTCGACGCGGGTTTTCCGAATGGGACTATATGTCCGACGATGATCGAGCATAATTAATTGCGGCTACTCTACATTTATCTACGTTACTTTTCCGCAAACTAATAGTGTTACAGTGACATTGTGAGTAAAATAATATTATGAAATTGAGAAAATTATTTCAATATGAATTGTGACATCTATTTATGAAACATGTATTTAGCTTTGATTAATTAAAAATTTTTTATTATTTAAAGTTATGAAAAACGCTTTATAAAAAGCAAACGAAAATGAATAAATTGAATAATTAGATATGAAATAATATATAATGTTGTAAATAAAAGAGCAAATATTATTATAAAATTTTTATTTTAAATATTGGATTTTCTCTTATATTTCTACTTAATTATGGAAAATGATAAAATTGCAGTGCATATTAAATAATTAATTGATCATATAAATATACAATTTGAAAAGCATTCTCATGTGCTGACAAGCATTTAAAAATATTTACATGGCGAGCGTAATACACATTCCTGATTGATATTTCTACGATTGCTACGATTGCTACGATTGTTAACCATATAACGGGAGATGCATTTAGGCTTTCCGGCTTTCTCTGGTCTCACAATGTACGGGCAATCCTTGGAATTAGATTGTGAAATCGCTTTCTGACTTACCTTTGCAAGCTCTCGTTGATTGTATCGTAACGACGTCATAACTTGACACACAATCTGAAGATATGATCATAATCGCCACGTGATCAAATTTCGATGACCATGATAAATCGCGCGTTTGACCGCTCGTCGTTTTGCTGGAAGTAGATAAGGGAAAACAAAATTAACTTCCCTTCTGAGAATAAGATACAAAAAGGAATAACGTTTCTCCAATCGATCAGAGAGCAGATTCACGCAATCATGCTCTGTATCTGCCGTTAGGTGTATCATATTATTCGCGAACACCTCCACTGTTCTAACTTTAGGCGTCTCATCATCCCCCTTATGGAGCTTGATGACTTGCACATTCGTGGCTAGGCATCCAGAGCACACAGCATGAATCTCCTTCATGTGCATGTGTGATGGACAATGTGTTTCACCCTTCGAGATCGTTATCCGTTCGGATCACATATCCATTTATTTTTAACTGGAAAAATACATATAATTATTGAATGACATTGCTCTTAAATTTCGATCATGCTATTTTTTTAAATATACATATATATATATATAAATAGTTGATATAACTGTATAAAACGGTGTTTTTCTTAATAATAAGAGACGGATTTTTACATTTTTAGTCGAAATAAAAGCGTTTCGTTTATATGTTAATGTAAAAGAATATAATTTTTCATTTATAATTAAATGAGGGCAACAGAAATGTTTTCATTTCTTATATTTTCTACAAAGTGCCTGAAATATATATACATATATATATATCTCATTCTTTGGATTTAAAATTTACATCTGTCATCTTATACAATTAGTGAATGTACCACAATAACGATATCACACTGGACATGCCAGTTATGAATAAGATTAAACTGGCTTATCTTAGTATATCGTGTATCTAAAAACTTTTTGCTTACGGTGCTCTTGGCACGTGCTCAATGCATTACCTTAATGAATTAGAAATTGGTCGAGCATTCATGGCGGACCGAAAGTTCAATTAACTTTAAGAATCAGATGACATATTTAATTTCCTCGAGATAATGAGAGTGGGCACGAGGAAGTGGAGGCCGGTGGTGGGCGGCAAGATACCGGCAGGAGTCCCGGAAGAAGACGCCGTTCCTTCATGCTGTATTAAAAGGGAGAAAAGAGCGTCAAACTTATCGAGAGAGAAAAGACGTTGAAAGAAAAATATAGAAAATTAAACTTATATTAAAGACGAATGAGAATAAATAGTATATATTTGCAGCGTGAATAACGAAACAATTCAATTGCAGCAATTGTAATCACTCTGTAAAATTTTTTTATCAAAAAGTTACAGCAACATTTGGTTACGGGAAAAATTACTTTGTATCATTAGTCTTAATATATCTCGGGATGTGTGAGAGCAATACAATGCTCGGTTTATTGAACATTATACATGTGATATTTTTCTTCTTCTGTCGAGTTAGCTGCCTTCCACCATTTATAAATTTTATATTACACTACCGCTATTATATATAAATATTATAAAAATATTAATACATATATATCACATTTTTATATAAATAAATATTCCACGTTTGACTACGTCTTGAATCTAAAAATCTGAATTCTAAATACAAGTACAAGATTCATACATAAACGTAAAGAATCCAATCGTCTTAAAGTAACGTATTGGTCGTTCGAAGAACCGTTGTAATCGATTGGTTATGAAGAAACAATAGGATCGTAATGGTAAGATCCGCTGTCGCGGCGGAATTTTGTCAGGAACCTTTTATCCCCTGGCAAGAGAAGTAAATCGTGCGGTCACGACGTACATCTATTTGTCACTTGGCTACCGCCTCGTAGCAGACTGTCTTCGGGAAGACAGTAGGGCGTCGTGACGCCTGGCCAGAGTCCGACACCACGTCGTACGTGGTCTTTCTTTTCCCTCAATGGCCCTCCCTTTCCCCTCTTTCTCTTGGGACCACTCCATCTTTCCTCCCTGAACCGGATCCTCGGAGAGAAGTAGGTAGCCCTCCGTTAAAGAGGTAATTTGTGCCACGAGCAATCCAGCACACTTCTGAAAGTTGTGCACCTTTCCGCGAAATCCCTGTCGAAACGCTGTTGCTTGTTGCACGAAATTCTATATCTCCTCTTTCCATTAATTTCGCATTATTACAAAATATCCGCATGATAATACGGTTGATTTTTATAAACTGCTGAAACTTTGAAACTACTCTCTCAGCAAAAAATTTATGACGAATTACTTTTTGATTTTTGTGATTCCGCTTTGGTTTAGTCTTAATTATCCATCGACGTTAATCACGGTCGGATTATTACATGCGACATTTTCGGCGGCTGATTTATCCTGCCGTCCTCTTTCTCTCTCAAGAGCGAGGCTACGGAATAAACTCAAGTCAAGGTGGAACTAAATCCCTATTTTATTTACCGAAAGGCGGCAGGGATGAAGACGGGTGCCGGGGAGGGATCTCGGCCGTGTACTAAATTTAAAAGTAAAACCTCCGCCTTTGTTGCCGAATCCCCGTGCTGAAAGAGAAGGTTGCTCTGCTTCCACGAGCCATTCAACAGATTTAAATAGCTCCCGAGCTTCCAATAGCTCGATGGCTCTTTTTCGTTGTTTTAAAGGCCCCCGTAGTCTGTAGGTTAAATGATACCGCGCATTCTCATCGGAGCAACGTAACCGCGGGCTTCGGTGCAATTTGTCAAGAAAGAAGCCCTATTTGTAAATTACGTCTCTCTGGATGCGCTCTATTCGATTTGCCGTATAACGTCGGAATATATGATCACGCCCCGCGTAGGTGGAAAAAAAGGCACGCCATTGTCTGTTTGCTAATAGTCAATAATACTTTGCGCGTACACATTGTGCGAAATTTCACGTCAGACGTTTCTGCGCGTGGAGGCTGCCGGCTTTACAAGACCGGTGATCGGCTAAATCGAATCATAAAAGAATCCTAATTAAGTTTCTCGCTCTTTTGTGAGCGAGGGCGAGCTTGCCGGCTACGCGAGAGCTTACCAAGTAATGACGATGAGAAAGCGCGGCCAGGGCTCACTGTCTTCGCCCGCGAAATTGGGACTTCCGACTTTCGCTGCCCCGCTAATTTTGAATAATATTCGCGGCAGGCGCCCCGCAAGTATTCCTTTCCAACTGTAGCTTTCTGACCGTAAGCGGCCGAGGGAGACGTAACAAAATCCCTAATTTATTGAAATCAGCATTGCCGTAATTTATGCCATTCAACTAGAAAATTGTACGATGTATAAACTTTCTGATATTTTTCAAATAATGAATTAGGCGAGACGGAGGCAGATTTAAAAAAAGGAAAACTGGGCAAACTTAGAAGACAATATTTTTCGCGTACGATGAACGATACTGCTCTGATATACCGTGGTAATTAGCAAAATCATGATGGTTTTTAAAGATACATGGAAATTGTGACCGTAAGATTCCCTCAACAAAAGCTAACCTTTGACCACAAAGCACCTGCCAGCGTGGTAAAAAGGACAATAATATTTTTATAATTGAAATTAATTGCATGTTGACCACCGTAGCGCACATGTTTGCGCGACTCGCAATAAAAGTAGAAATGGTAGAAGTCGCCTCACGGACGACAAATGAAAACAAAGCGACCGTATGGTGACTTACCCTCCGTGTAAGTAATATACGCAAAAGACCTGCTTAGATTCATTAGAATGCATCTCGAAGCCCTCCTCGTTAGCATCTCGCGACCTACATACAGCAATTGCAACATGAATTAAAAAAAAATGAAGTTTGATAAATAGACTTATCTTCTTCCATACAATTTTTGTACTTATAATTTCATAGCGAGTGCAGATGTGTATAATTATTCACTTACTTTTGTTATATAAAGTACCGGATACATAATTCACATTTAAAAGACAGTAAACTAGAAAAATTTTTTAATAAGTTTTAATGATTTTATTTATTCCACCTGATTTAAAAGTACAAAATCTGCCAATCATGTATACAACTATCCAATAAAACTCAAAGAGAGCAACGCTAACAACTCTGGCGGGCTACTTTTACAAATAGCGATCAGCAGCTGAATTAAAAAACAAAATCTGTAGAACAGCCGACATCTTGAGGAAACCACATGTAAGGAGAGCCGCTTCAGATGCCGCGCACCCAATCATCAAAGTCGCATTTTCAGCATAATGGGTGTGTTTAGTCGATGGGAGCCGTCGAGAGAGACAAGCGGGAGGGCGGGAGAAGCGATCGAGTATCCCGAAGGTCTCAGCCAGTCGACGATCCGGCGACGCACCGGACTCTCGATCGTGATCGAGCCCCCTCTGCCACCAATAATCATCGGACGGCCGCAATTACGATGCTCGAGGCGGCCAATCGGCGTCCCTCAGGTTCCTACCTCTCTCTCGGCACTCTATTATTAGGCTGTATTATCGTAATGCGCCATCCACCATGTCCGGAGCCAACGAAATGGTTTCTATAATAGGGACAGTCGGATCCGACATTTACCTCCCAGCATCTTCGCGTGCAATCATCGCGTACGATGATCGCGAAATCACGGCAGGTCGGCGAGCAGGTCTGCCCGCTCGGCTTCTCCCATCACGCGATGATTTTCTTGTCCTTGAGCGGCCCGCGGCGTTTGAATGTGACGGCGATAGCCACCAGTGGTTCATGGAAATTGAATTTAAAGGTCATGTTGAGCTGGGAAAACTTTGCGAAATAAAATTTCCGCTCTATCTTCTTGTTTTCTCTCGGTTGATGGCTATCAGATGCTTTAGCTCGAGGCCACGTTTGTTAGCGCCTACATTATGACGAACGGATCTTTATCTTGACATTCTTCTCGCATGATACAAGATCGAGACGTGCGATGCAAGAAGGCGGCACGGAGGCAAAGTATATTCCCAAAGAGATAAGGAGTCTTATAACGCACTAATATAAATACTGTAGGCACCTGACGTCAGAATGTAACATCCGGCTTTCGAGATATTTATACTGAAGGCTAACAAAGATTACGGTATCGATGTAAACTCCGAGATTGTACATTTAGGTAAAAGGTAAATTTTCCATTTTTAAGATAAACTTGTTTAGTTTCTCAATTTATTCAAATTTAAATGACATGAGCAAATTACGAATAATACTTTACTGAGATAGCTGACACATGTTGGTTGGCAAATCCGAATCATTTGATCGAAGGGAAACCGTAGACGCATCCTGCATGAACGCCTTCAGCGATGTTTGCTTGATTCTTATTCACAATGTCTGTCATATGGACGAGAGAGGTGAATAGTTGGGCAGGGGGAATGTGGCCCCTTTCCCAACCATCGTAGGTGGTTGGACGGTCTGAGCAACGGGGGCGGGGAAGTATTGAGGGCGCTAATGTTCCCCAGGCAGGAAACGCCGTCTCCATCCTGCACCCTCTATCTCTTCGCTTGCTCGCCTATTTTTATTCGTCTTTATCTGAGACTTGAGTCGGTTCCTCTCCATTTCCTCTTGAAGAGTTCTTCCTTTTCCTCGCCGCCGCCATCGCCTCCAACCGCCACTGCCGTCGCGGCATTCTACCTTTTCCCCTCCGGGTACCGATGCGGTGACAACAACATGCAAACATTCTGGTATTTGCAATTCGAATGCCGCAAAACGGGGACGGAAAGCCGCGACGGAACAGCCCGAGGCGGTACGCTTAACTTCTCGAAGACGCAGCCGCGAGTACCGAGCTCGCTATTCTATTAACCGCTCGGATAAGGGTTGTCGCGGAAACCGCTATCGTACGCCGACAAATTTTTAAGATATGATCGAGGCAATTGATATAACAATAAGTGCTATAATATATGTATTTTTATAATTATGAAATTATTATTAATCGTTCGTTGATTGTAATGTATTTATAAAAATAAATAATAATATAATTAAAAAAAAAGATATTTCATTAAACTATGTAGAAAATCAAATAAAAATTTAAAGACTACAAAAGAAGTATTTAGAAAAGCAAATTTAAAAAAATAAAACATAATTTATAATATGTTTGCATTTTATTTAACTCTATCAAGTTAATATCATATAAATTATAAAGGGTTAAATCGTACCCTCTGAATCGAATACATATGCAATCATTGAAGAATAAACGCTGCCATGCAGTGATTGACTTAATAATAATAACAACTGGATTATAAATTTTTCCATCGATTTTTGAATGGAATTTATCCATGAATTATATAATTTAACAGCAGATGTACGTAGATTTCGAAAGCTCCCATTTGCAAAATATCGAGAGATTAGTATCATGATTTGTATCATGAAAGCCAGTTTGGTTGTGTAATGTTATTTGACGATTTTGTGCGTACAAAATAAAGACATTCATTGTGATGACAATCACTCAAGATATGATGGAGATGACGTGCGAAGAAATGCACACGATTCTCGGTAAATGGACAAGCAGATGCGGTAACAGTAATTGTAAAAACCAGTCATCTCTGACTCGTCCCATCTTTGCCATTAAATTTTTATATCAGATATCAAGTAAGATCTCAGTCAGTTCTTTAAAAATTTCATAAAAATCTGTAAATCTCTGACTCGTCCCATCTTTGCCATTAAATTTTTATATCAGATATCAAGTAAGATTTCAGTCAGTTCTTTAAAAATTTCATAAAAATCTGTAAATGAAAGAGATGTCTCTATATATCAAAAATTCAAAGTATGTTTCATGAGTAGCACGCATTTATATAATTAATGTAGCATAAATAATTATGAAAAGTAATAATTTTATTTACAAGAAGTTTAATCAAATGTAATACATTAATATTCAATGATTACAGTCGATGTCTACTGACAATGCTATCTATTTTCTGATCTACTTGGCAAGACAAGATGTTTCTTTGTTTTCTCTTTTTTTATCTGTCGTTCACGTAATGCGCATGCGTATGTTTGCGATTATACGTTTGTTGGGGCGAGTTCTGGTCGCTATGTAATTAGATGCGTATCGTTGCGGGGGGTTGTAGGTAGGTTTCGTAGGTAGGCGTATTCGATACTATTGAGCACCGTTCATAACCGCGGAAACGAATGCCGCCGCTTATTATTTCACTAATTTCGAAACAATGAGAAACGAAGCAGTTCTTTCGATCACGAGATATTGCTTGGACAAGTTTAGTAGATTACGAATTATATTGCTACAAATTATAATATCATAATTCACATTTCCTTTTTAAACGAAAAACTCTTGATTTTTTCTCAAAGATTATATTGCAGAATAATTAAAAAATATTTCAAGGATATTACACAATTTTCAAAATCCTCCGTAAACTTTTCACAGATTGCTAAAAATTGATCCAAGTTTCCAAAAAGTGTTAGATTGTTAGGCAGTTTTTTCTGCGTTAAGCAAACTTGGAGATTTGAGATTCAATTCGAGAACAAAGAAGATTTGCGTGACTCGTAGGCATTCCACGTGACACGCTATGTCGATCGGCCACGTCGGCCAATCGGCTTTCAGAGTCCGCCCTGGAATATACATACACTTGTACCTCGTGCATAGAGATCCTTTGATGTTTCAGGTCACGTGACCCGGCCGGCTTCGATATCAATTCGTGATGCTAAGTACGCCTTCGCGTGTACGTCGTTTCTCATTGCAAAGTTATAGGGACAGCACTTGTAACCGCCAGAAGGAAATTTCGTCTGTTCCGAGCAGGCCAATCTCCAGATCAACACAGGCGCGATAGTACACTATCATACAAATATCGTGTGTAATGTAGGAAAGTCTTGATTACGAAATGAGATTTAATTGAAGGGTTCGAGGTTGATTATTACGGTCCCGCCATCCGCGTGTTTGTTGCGCGGGCACGACTTTCTGTAAAAATTTCCGTCTAACACGCCGGCCAGCTAACGCGAATGTTGGGAGGATAACGTCGAATTGGCGCGGTGATAAATCACGCATAATTGTTCGTAAACTGTAAAGCGTTTGATAGTGTCAACAAAAACCATCCGAAAGTGGTAACTCATTCGATAGTGTCAACAGAAACAAGTTGTTAGCCCGAAAGGGCAGCTCGCGTCAGGCCCACCCCAGGATTCCGGAGTGTTGGTGATGGATGATCGCAGATACACTGAAAAATGGTGATGGATGGTATATCGCTGCCTATAAACATTGACAGAATCTGTTACGTGTATCCTAATAAGTTATCCCGTGCCGTGTCTTAATAATACGCGTCACCTTCGTTAGAAATACGTTTGAAGTATACATTGTAGTCGTAAACATTGCACACTTTGGAAGAAATTTGGAGATAAATCTATTGTTTTCTTTTACGTGGTAATATAACATAAAGATTTTCACCAAAACATTATATTCCTCAATTACTTATCTCTTTTTGCAAAATTAATGCGAAATATAAAACAGACGTGCATATATTACGTCAGGCAATGTTTTTACTTTCCATTTTAAAATTCTCAGAAATCAGCAGTGAACTATCTCTAATTAATTACATTGACGTAAAAACATTTAACGACTCTAATTCAATAACATAGAACGTTGCTAATGCGAACGGCAGTTTATGCGTACGCCGTGCGTGTACGACGAGCATGATCTTTGACGAGAAATTCCCAGATCTCAAAGTGAGCGATGCAGATGGTTACAAAAAGAAGACGAGCCGTAAGGGCGGCCGGAATTTGATTCTCGGTGACGTATTAAATGTGTGGTAGCGCCCGTTGGTGTCAGGGGGATTGCTTTAATCAGTAGATTAATTCGTCATGGCCTCGCAGCGTAGCAACGTCCTTTGTCGGCCACTCGTAAAATATGAGCCAACGTACATAATCAACTATTTGTGGTAATGAATATTATGCGGCCGGAGAACGTGTCATTAATAACGGCCGAGCCGTGCTACGCAATCTTTTTTTCTTTCGCGAACGTCGTACATTATATACACATACACCCTCTATTACCAAATCCGTAGAAAAATAGCTCGCGCTCGATACGCGTCCTTGGTGCCTCTAATTCACCTTTCAATTTTATTTATTACACGCGAAACGAATGGGAGCCGAAACGCTCGTTACAAATATCATACGTGCATGTCAATAGCAGGTTCGAAAGCGATAACGCGTAATGCAGAGAGAGACGAAATGCAAGTCGACGTACTATCATCGGCCGTGTTTTCAAAGTTGTCGCCATAATGCCATAATGCCGCTTTAAATGCTTATCCATGTTCGATAACTTTCGCGCCGGCGCTTACGTCCTTTAAACCTAAGCTCTATAAAGTGAATAGCGACGCGAAGTTGAATCGGCCACCGTGAGAGCGCGGTTGGCGAGCTTTTGGTAGCTCTACGGAGAGAGAGAGAGAGAGAGCTCCAGAACGATCTCTTTCCTCCTCCCTTTCCTCTTCATCCACCCCCCTACTCTCTTTCGGCCGTGTGCCGTCACACAGGTTCACCTCTTGGCTGAACCCCTCCTGGACAACTCCCCGCGGCGAGAAGACAAATGAGCTTGAGGTGAGAACTTGCCCGATAAATACCAAAGGCGACACAGCGTTTGACCAGGGAGCATATAGCGCAGAGCCGGCAAGAAATACTGCGTCGGACGGTCCTTTCGCCCTTTAGGACCTCCCTGCGTATCCACGGGCCGTGGCCGCTTCGCCCCCTTCTCGCTATCCTTCCTCCCCCGGTGCACTGACACAACCCCCAGCAGCCTGCAACCTCCGACCTTCTCCGTATTCCGGCTACTCGCGAGACTCATTTACTCGCAGGCGAAACTTTTCCATACCTTACTTCCGCAATGACACGTGTGCTTTAATCGACTTCCTTGTTTCTAACGCGTCCAGTTTCTTCCGAATAAATTTTGTAAGCTCGTTGACAGATCCCGTTGATAAAGAGATTGACAATAGATACTTTTGAGCGTGTGATTCAATTTAAATGTATTTACATTTGTTCAAAATTATTTTTCTAAAACTAAAAGGGAATTGAAAGAATTTATTACACTGACAAAAGAATATTATTGTTTGCAGTAGATTAACATTTATTGTGCACTCGCAAATATTTTTATTATTCTCGATCGGGAAATTTATGTGCCGTTATATTATGAAAAATTAATTATTTTTCGTTACTTTTTTAATATTAATATTTATTTGATTTAAAGTCACTTTTATTATCGGCGAGTTTCACGCGATGTTTACATAAGACTTCTTTTCTTCTAAATCATGTCGTGTTCTGAAAATGCATTAATTTGCACGCTAGATAGGATTTAAAATCCGGATTCTAAAATCCGGAAAGCTACTGTGCGTTCGCAAGCGGAACAAATTCCAGTCCCGAACTTGGGTACCACGTGCTCAGTGGTCACGCTGCGGTTAAAAGAATTGGATATGCATATTCACGGAAGTTATGGCAAGTTTCATTAAGGCTAATAAGAAACGCGTTGAATTTTTCATTTTTTTTACAAAATATATATTAATATACGTAATATAAAGATAAATACATTACAAATTTAAATGATTTAATATACGTGAGCCATTTTTACATTTTAATTTTCAATATTGTTATTCTATAATATGTTATATTAAAATATTGTATCTTTTTCATATAACGAAAAATTTTTAGTTGACGTTTCGTAACTTAAAAAGATCTATTGAATACTGGATGATATAAAAAAATTATTTGTGAAATAAATTATTCACTAGAATAAGAGCAGGCGGACGCGCGGCGTTTAACATTCGCAAACCGAGAGGCGTATCTTTCAGCGGACGAAAAAATATTTTTGTGCTTTTAGCCGGGGCAGCTACGGGGAGAATCATTTTTCAACGGTGCTTCGTAAAAGAGACAGACAGCGAGAGAAACGCCGGCCGAGGCCGCCGGCGATGTCAAACGTCAGCGAACAGTCTGTCTGCCCTCTGCCTGTAATGCGTCTTTCTTCCTCCTTGACATTTCCGTGTCTTCCATTTCGCGTGTGCGGTACACACACGAAGCCTATTGAATCCACCGCGGCTGATCCGCGGCCATGAGACACATTATTGCAATTCCTCTCGCGCCGCGACGTCCCCGTGATCAATCGTACACGGGCGGCGTAAGCGAGAAAAATGAACGGCACTCAAAAATTTCTAATTTCAATTCCATCCATTACGCTTTCCCCCGCATTGCGGAAGATAAAAAAAAAGGATTCTGCCGATCTTTTATGCTCATTTTTTTCCCCTTTTGGCGGGGTCGTTAAATCTCGGTATCGCCGTGAGCGATCGCACCGAAATATCGAGGACGGTTCGAATCGACGGTTGGGGTCGTTGAAGAAGGAAGTAGCGGAGGACGGGAAGAAACAAAAGAAAAAGGGAGAGAAAGAGTGGGGCTTGGTACGTAGGGCACGTTCGTGGGACCACCGCCAATGTATGCTGCCCGCATAAACTAACAGGCGCATCGGATTTTACATAAAATTCCGGCCGAGAACCGTGATTTCAGGAGATGGACGGGGAGACGTGACGAACCACCGACAGTCATTGGTCGCAAAACCGGCGACGCGACGCCACGTTGAATTATGATTACGGATTATATGCCGTCGTGTTTTACATTCAGCAAGCCTTTCCTTTTACGTGCATCAACTGTAGCACGCGTTAGACATCTCGGTAAAATGGCACAAGAAACTAAGAGACATTCCGCAAAAATGTCGCCCGTACACTTCTTTCGGGAAGTCTTCGGACTTGTTTGACGCTGGCGCATTGTTGAAACGGCCATTTCAATTAGATGTCTGCTTGAAAGTTTTATAAAAGTTCTACAACTCTCAAGAGCTACAAATGACACACGTGATTAATTCAATGTAATTCTTTATTCATAATCGACGATCCGAAACAGGATATCGTTTATTGCGCATGGACGCGCAATCATTTTATCAAATGGGAAACGCCACACTAGGAAAGAGCGAAAAATTGCCTTAGCTGGCATCGCGAATGCATGCAAATCATCGGGTATACCTTCCGCGCGCCGAGCGCAATTACTTCTGATCAGACATCACGTATCCGCCGTTTTGCAGCTCGCGCGCGCTCGCGCGGGGCTACGTGGTGGGCTTCCAGCGTGCAATTTGATCGTAAATTGCTTCGAGGCGAAATCTTTTCCGGTGACGAGTCCGTTGTACGTCTGATGCCTCGGTACGAACGGCGGAGAGGAAACGTACGAGGACAATGAGGGACGGAGGGATGAAGAAACGGGGTGGCCGAGGGGCGAGGGGACTCCACTGTCGCAATCTCACGAGGGGGAGAGGACGGGTGGATGGATGTGAATGCAATTGTTTAATTGGGGAAACGGCGCGAGAGGGCATGTATAGACAAAACTGTTAGAGGCGAGACCCATCCATCACCTATGGCGGGCCTTCTTCGGCGTGGTCGCACGACGCGCTTTCTGTTTCTAGATTGAGAGCGAAGCGAAAGAGGAGATGATCCGTGTTTGGCCCTCCTGGACTCGCAGTCCGTCCGACTGACACGCGTTGATTACCACTTATTTGATTTTTACCATGGGTGACACGCTGCGTCAACGGACTTCCGTGTGAACATACATCCCGTATCATCACAGCATTTTGAGAATTAATTGGAGCAATACGAGATGTACAATTAATCAAACAAAGTAATTATTACGTCTATGTATAAATTATTCATAAATACCTTTTATTTCCCACTTCTATATATAATTGAGTGTGTGTGTGCAATTGGTAAAAGAAAAATACATTTATTCTTTTATTTTACATAAAGGAAATAAATTTAATATTTATTGTCTAATTAGATTAATTACACCTGCAAAACACGAATAATACATATTTAACACTTCCTGTAAATAATTGTTTTCTTTTTTATTTTTATCCGTAAATATGTTAATGTAAATTTATTTGTAGATGACTATTTTTAAAAATGACAAAATTTAAAGTTAATAAGTTGCGCATAATATATACGCAATAATATACATTATATATACACGTTGATTACAATTGTTATTCCGTATTTTATTTTGAGCTAAAACATCGATGCTTTTTGCAATACACTGACGATTCAATATGCTTTCGCGAATGTTTTTCGGGTTACTGAGGCTCATACTGCGAACTACGTCTAATCCCGATTTTGTCAGTATCCGTATCAACGATCGATCATTCGTGCAAAAAAAGAAAGAAAGGTGAAGGCCTTCGTGTCAGGTTTCGGCGAGATGGAGAAGGAAGCATTTTCATAGGCAAGGTATCCAGGTTGGCTTGTGACGTGGCAACGGTTACATGCAAGCGCCTGTAATAGGGTGAGCCCGAGGGTGAGGAGCTTGGACTTGACTAATGAGGCGGTGCGTCCTCGACGTTATTAGATCGCCGAAGGAGTTTTTGAGGATGCCCGGGCTCCGAAGCGAAGTCGAATCCACCGCGAAGGATGGGTAATGATACGGCTGGACCCTGTTTCTTATTTGTCAAACGTCAAGCACAAAGACGTTGCCCAGTTGTTTTCGGAGCAGAAGGAAGTCCCGGCACTTCTCAGAATGATAATCTACTTGCAAATGCGAGACTCTTTAGTTGATTCGGCCTTTTGTAATCCTCCGCGCCGGTGGGACTCTCCTCTCCTCCATATCTTCCGTGCCTATTACGCAATTATAAATAATAATGGCGGCGGTGACACAATGAGTTCAGTAAAAAATGCTTTTTCTCTATGATGCCATTGGGAATGATAGGTTTCTATGTCCGCGATGAGTTTGTCTTCCTGTTTCATACGAGCCGATTGTGAGTCAACTCATGTCTGCGATATTGCATTCTTGTTTTAGTTAGTTAATATTTTAAACGTTATGTAAAATGCAGTATACTAAGTTTTTATGAGCAGTTAAAATAATTTGATAACATTAGATATTGTATAACATTTATTTTAAATTATTATTATTAATTACATTTGAGATTATCGAATTAACTTTTTTGTGTTTTATGCCATAAACTTGTTTCTAAAAGTTTTGTTTGTTTAAAAAAGTTTAAGAGCCGTAAATTGATAGAATTAGGCAAAGAAAAAACCGCAATATGTGAAATAGGTGACCAGAACACCCGCACGAGGTGCACCGTGGCGTATACAGCACAATAATTAGCGTTTTAATTGCATCCTTCATGTATGAACGGTGATCGTTCCACTTCGCGATATACGTTAACAAAGCTAATTTCCTTCTTCTTTTCTAACGCCGCTTAGTGGAACGAAAACATATTTTTATCTATTAAAGCGGCACTGAACATATGTAGGCCGACGTATTCTCATCTTTTTATTTTATTTTTGAAAATTGTTATAGCAAGAAATCTCCCATAAAAAAATCCTATAATACATTGTATAAAGTAAATATATATTGTTTCGCAAAAAAAGATATACATATGTACATTTGTTGTAACAATATACAGGTTGAGGCAATAACTTTATTTTTCATTTTTTGCAATTACAGTAATCATTTTCTTTAGTTTTTCAATCGCGCAGTATTTTTGATAATTTACATTACAAACTGCCGAATCGCCGATTCAGCACTAAACGACGTGAAATTCAACGCGAGGAGAAGTCCGATCTGAAGCTCTCTTGCAGCTTCTACGAGAAAAGAAGAAGATGGGCGAGGAAAAAGCGTGTAGGAAGAACGGGCGATGGGCAACCGTGGCAAAGCTGCTTTCGCCTCGCCGAATGAAATTGCCCCGGCAATCGGTGGTTGCTTATTAGCGTTTGACGTTCGATTAGTCAAGTGCACAGGCTGCGATCCGCCGTTTGAAGAATCCACGGCTCCTCCCATTACAGGTTCCTGGACTGCTCGTGGTCCCAGGAGATACTCCGCTGGCTAGCAACCATGCATCTGAGATCTCGGAGGAGCGAGCAACAGGCATGTAGCATCATCACTCTTCTTCCGCGAGTCTTGCACGCTCTCCGGCCATGCATATACCTTATAATTACGTTAACTACTTACATACTACTACCAATCGTACTTGTTCAAATTGCTGTACTTTAATGTTTTGTTCAATGTCTTTAAGACGCTAGCGTGTGTGATAGTGCAGCGAAATAATAGCTTCTTCGTATCTGTAAGGAATTATAAATTAATCTATCCTCTTCGTCTATCTTTCCGTGTATACATATATATATATACACACACGCGCGTGTGTATTTGTGGGCGCTGATATCTTCTCAATTTTAACTTTCTATAAAGTATTATAGTAGTCAGTTTAATTTAGATTGATAATAGGAACGATTACAAAATTTCTTCGGGCGGATCTAGAAACGAGCCACGATAACCACGTTGAGTTTCCTTCTCTAAAATCGTGAATCAGGGTTTGCAGACTCGGGACGTCTCTCACGGAGGATCATTTATCACATCTTGTTGTCTTTTTAAAGACGCGTTTCCTTTGTCACGTCTTTTGTCGTTGGTTAACCACGGCGGTAGGTAGGCTCGTGTGTAGGTGGACCACGGTTGGAATACACGAGCGTCCAGCGGATCAGGTGAGGCGAAGCCGAGAAGGGAGAATAGAGAAGAAGAGAACGGAAGCGAGATGTGGCAGTTGGCTTGATACGCATGTAAAAGACAAGAGAGTTTTAATTCTCTCGCGGCGCTGTGTGCGTCCTAGTTTTATATACGCTCTGACGTTTCTCTCCTCTTTGAAAAAGTGAACGTGAGATAATGGAACATAATGTAGCGTGCTCCGGCCATGCTACCTCTTCTGAAGTTGTCGGTTTACCGCCCTGGTTATACGAAGCGTTGCGGAAATAGCCGGATAATAGGATGTCTGACTTTAATGACTGAACTTTAATGGGATGATAATAATAATAATGAAAAAAAAAAGATAAACAAAACGTACCCGTCGAGATGCTTTGAATAGCGACACAAAACATTCTTATTATATAAAATACCATTTATATCGCCAATATTATAATATATATACTTTACACATACATGCGGAACTCGGCGAATATGTAGAACAGACGTACAGGTTCTACATTACGGGTATAGCAAAAAGTAAAATGTTTTTTTTTATACGTTACCGGTAAGAAAACTTTTACGTGTATGTTCCTTAATGATCCATCCGTTTGGATCTCACGAAAACTCCGTTTCATCGCGTATGATGACCACATGAAAGCGACTACAGTCTACTTGCGCGAAGGAGTGAATACACGGAAGATATTGAAAGTAAATTTCTCGTTGTATACTTTTTACAGAAATCTATTTAAATTGTTGGAGAGATAGTAATGAACATTTCGGTCCTCACTTTTGTCATTATAAATTCGTTCTTTAAAAATCACATTCTATCATGATGTAATCTTTGATTATTACAAGTTCTCAATTTAATTTTATATAATTACCTTTTTATTTATTATGAGAATAACAGAAAAAAATTGAATTGACTTTAATTTCTAATCTATCAATTACAATTGTTTATTAGAACAATTAAATTAAATTTTCGATAGGAATTACGTTAATATTACATTTAATTATAATAATTGATTTCATTAGATATGTCAGTACATGCAAAAATGCCGCAGAGAAGTAATGCAATTATTGTATTATCATGGGGGCATCGCAATCTAAACATTTTAATCAGACTCTTCAACTGTCTGCACTTTACTGCCACCCCCGCCCCTTATGAGCCACTATGTCACGGATTCAAATCATAATTTTAATGAACGCGTTGTGAACTCTGAAAATAATGGTCAACGTTTCCTCCGCGTATTATTTTCTCTGGCGGGGTAGCGGGGATTTACGGGAAGCGAATGGAAGCAGAAAATTAACGATTCTACCGGCGGTAGGATGGGCCCGGGGATGGGTCGGGGGTAGGTGGAAGTTTTTCTTAGTATTTTAATATAAATGCAGCTGTGCGGCGCGGGCGACTTGGGTGAGCCTTCGTTTCGCGCGGGGGAGGGCCGGTTGTTTGCGGCAGTTTGTGCCAAGCTAAATGAAGAATGAAGCTGAAATTATTTGGTGGAAAACAGTGAAACAGGATGTGGAAACGACACCGCTTAGATTTACAGAGGCTGCAGCACGCGCCGGGGGAGTCGACGCGATGGACGGCGAAAGCATTTTTAAGCGCGCGGTTTTGTTCCTTATCAGTAATTATAATCTATATTTATTAAACCACCGTCTTATGCAAACTGATTAATTTTTCAATATCTTATTATTCAATGTGTATAAATATAAATGTTTGTGATTTAAAAATGCTACTCTTGCATTGTGTTAATCACATGAAGAATTCATTAGGTTTTGATTATAAATCAACATAAAATTTTTATTTAAATAAAATAAGTAATTTGGCAGAGAATGTTAAAGTACTTTTTAATAATTTGCTCGTGGGAAGGAAATTTTTAATAATTCGGCTTTAAAATAGAAGTACACAGGGCGTAAATGTGTCATGTCGGCAAAGACACTATTTGCTTTGATGGCTATCAACATACTACTCGCCACATCCGTTATCAGAGGCGATGAGAGAAATTGATGAGAATGCTTAAGGCGTTCCCCGTTCCTCGCATTTACTTCATATTCGACCTTACCCTGCGGAAGCTTCCTCCACCCTTCCATGCCGAAGCCAAAAGGGTCTCTCTACCCCACGACAGAATCTTCAGCCGCAGCTTTTTACGGCGAACCAATAATGAACTTTTTTTCTCGGTATAAAACTTGATTTGTAGGGCTCTTTCTCTTTCTCTCTCTCTCTCTCTCTCTCTCTCTCTCTCGTCTCTTTCCTCTCTCTCTCTCTCTCTCTCTCGCTGCTCGCACCCTTAACTTCTTAAAGCGGCGAGAAGTATCTCGTTCTCGCACGCTGATATCACTCGCGGCATTGCTCATTACTCATGGCGTCTTATCGTCCTTACCCCCCATCGAGGCACCCTTCCCCTCCTCTTTTCTGCTACGCTCTCGTCTCACCTACCTTCACATCATACCGACAGCCTCTTCACTTTTACACCCGCCTTCACCCCTTCCTTCACTCTCGTGACTCTTCTCTCCCTGGCCTCGTAAAATCTTATTTTGATCTTGAGATTGCGCTCCAGTTATGTTTCTAGCTGCTCTTTTTTCTTCGTTCTTTCATGTATAACGTTATTAAATATTTTAAATATGTATTAAATAAACAAAATATGGATATGTATGTATCTCATTACCGTAGGCGGTATTTGTTACATTGTAATGTGTAACAAATGATTATAATTAAATATTTGCACGATAGTTTTGAAATAAATCAATAAATTTTATTCAATTAGGTAAGTATGTAAAAATTAAAGGCTTATTTATACGGTTTAGCCTATCAGTTCTAGGAAAACCTAAGACAATGCAAATCTCTCCGTATTTGGCGGCAGATTACGTCACTTTTGCACGCTCAATAATGAGGGGTGAGCGAGATGGCAGTAATTCCGGCTTCTTTAGATATCAGACCTCGCGCGCCGGCCGAGATACGAACCAATAAGTATTGAGCCGATGAGAAGGCGGCGCGATGGGGTGGCGAGGAGGTCTTCGTGTGTTTCTTATCAGTGAATTAGCAGTTGGTGCGCTCATCAGATGGGTGGTATCCTTACCCAGAGTTGACGATGATGATGAGGCGATGTTTCGCGAAGTGGTACGTATCGAATAATGCACCACCCACTACGTATCGAACGAGTTTCTGATGAAGTATATTTTCTTTCGAGGAATATCTATCGTAATATTAATAATAATTAAGTGGTTGAGAAGAATCGTCGCAATTTACTGTTAATCGCGTGGAGATCCGTTTTTAAATCTATTATTATATCTCTACTTCTCTCTTTGTATTTATCGTAATTCGCTCGTTTTTTTTGCAAAACAGGAAAGAATTTAAGAAAATTAAGAATAATGAAAAATATTGTGATAAATATCCTGAAAAATATTCTGATCGCCGTCTCGGGATATTTCCATTGTTGATGTAAGCTGCCATGAGAATAGCTCTGAGGAAGAAGACGGAAAGGGACGATTATCCCCCGATATCAGCATACCAGGCGCGATGCACACCCCCGTGAACACTTCATTTATTATGCGGTTAGTTATCGCGTCTTTTCGTCTGATTTCCCTGGCAACAATGCGGCGTCACCGGCGCAGACAGGTCCCAGCGGCCTTAGAATCCTGACATGTCGACGTCTCGCTCTCTCTCTCTCTCTCTCCTTCTCTTTTTATCTATCCCTTCTCTTCCCTTCCCTCTTTCTCTCTCTCTCTCTCTTCTCTTTCTCCTCCTCTCTTTCTAGCTCATGAGATACTTTCTCATCCGCCACTCTAAGTGACGCTCCATGACGACATGCCATACGTCACGAAAGGCTTCTTATCCCTACCGCGCCTCACGCTGTCCTTCTCCTTCTTCATTTTCCTTACGTCGTTCTCCGCAGCCGCGGAACTTCAGCCAGGTACACACATTGCACGCCGCCATTTACGTATCCCTTGCCTTCCACGTTGTGATTCTATCGCATCCTTTTTATTCCTTCACGCTTCGTATTCCTTGCCGCTTTCTTCTACCCTTTTTTTTCGGCGCGACGCGCGGCTTCGCCTACCCACGTCTACCCGCTACTGCACGACGTGCAGGAGAAGAGGAAAAAGTCGTTCGTTGCCTGAGTTACGATCGGAGGCGATGGAGATGAAACGTGCCCGGTTCATATATTTCCCTGAATTTTGCCGAAACGCCCTTCAATTGCGTATGAAGCGGTACGTGGAAATCGGCGCGCTATGTTGCGCAAGCTGTTGCTCGTTAAAAAAAACATTTAGGGAAAAAGGACGCTGCACGCATGATCGTCGCGTATGTGCCATATACGAATATGTAATTTCTTGAATTTGTGACGCAATATCAATAGCAATTAATTAGTGTCACATATATCCTTATTATTTTTGTTTAAATTATTGTTATTATTATCTTTTCCTATTATTATTTTTGCATATTTTGCACGAGAATATTTCTTACTATATAAATATTAAGAATTTAAAATAATATTTAAAATTGTATATCAACGAATTATATTTTATATAGTATTTTATTAGGTGCATTTGCGATTTAAGAGTTGCAAAAGACAAGTAGAAACATTTCCACGCGCGGTGTTTAAAGATTGGTTACATTGGTAATAAAAATTTTCGCGAAGAATCGTATGTAAGGGGTAGAGGCCGTAGTCTAGGAGGGCCAAGAGAACGCCCAAGAAGTGATGGATGAACGCGGGCCGGTTTCTCGAAGACGAGCTTCGCTAGACTGACATGTTTATACGAAGCCTGTCTGTAAAGGTGCCCATGGCTTTGCTTTCGTGCTCCTCTTTTGTATATATGTCTCAAGCAAAGTGCGCTGCTTACGATTTATCCGGTGAATGTCTACGAATACCTATTGCCGCGTCGAGTAGTCGAAAAGGGGAACGGGACGCTTCTTCGGGTGAGGGACGTGGGATACGGTCTTAAATGGGAAGTAATACAGTTGAGTGATTAATTAAAGTTGACGTTTATCGTGCCCACCTACGAAGCTTATGAATGATCCACCTGACAAGAGTCCCTGCTTTCTATTATTCGACGCCTCGTGTCCTCGTCTGCGTGGAGTAATTTGTTGTGTCATAAAAATCGTAGTTTCAAGTATTCTTCAGCATTTTTACGGTTAACTGCTTTCATACACATTCATTTTTTAATATTTCTCAATGTCAATAAATTTGCACGTGCGCAATACTTTCAAACAAATAATATCTTGATATTATAATGAAAATTTACTTTAAATTAATAAAGGTAAAGGTTAACTTTTATAAAGCCATGAACAGAATAAAATTTGCAATAACATTTGCAATAATTTACTACTATCTGTTCATATAAAGTTATTTTTTAATGTTATTGAAATAAATAAATTTCAGTTATAAAATAAAGACATTAATTTTGTTATTGATATTTTTCATGCTCCTTTTTATTTGAAATATTTCATTGTTTGCACAAGTAATAATTTAAATTCACGTGTAATAATTACATAAATCTATTACATCTAATCTTATTTAAATATTTAGCTTAACAAACATATGTCTTTGAATTTCAAGTGGAATCGACGTTTCAAATAAAGTAATACGAGTCGCAGTCGCAATGATTTATGCAGAGCAAACATTTCGCTCTTCACGCATTAGGCCATATTTGCATATACGCGTTTGCTCAGTCTGGATGAAGCAAGTCGTGATATAACCGGCCTAGTCAATCAATAAGTATTTTATGGTGATGGATGATGTCTTTAATTGACGCAAAACGCAGCCTTGAAAAATAACAACTTATTTTTTTATATTTATACAAAGAAAAGAATATGATCAAATCTTTCATTTGGAAATTAAAAAATTTAGAAAACATATAAGATGATTCGCCTAAGTTCCTATGTACATTAATTCTTTTGTAAACATTTTGCTAAAATTAAAAAAAATTGTTTAAAAAGAATTGTTTTATTTTAGAGAAATTATATGATAATCATGTTTTTTTAACTTATTGGCTCAATATTCGTAGGTCGATATTATATTGAAAATTGTCTTGTACGACCTCAATATGTGATCATTTTGTTAATAAGATTTCATTAATATATAAAAAATTAATATTCTTTTTAAGTTACTTAAAAAATAGAAAAATTAGAAATAACAAAAATCGGTTTTTATTAAAACACAATTTTCTTAAATAAAAAGACACAAAACAATAATTTCTTTAACTTTCGTCTGAAGTTTTTAGAAGAAAAGTTGATATATATGGACGAGCAATTTAAATGAATCATCCTATATATGCAATATTTAGTATGTATAAGGTAATTATCTAAAATCGATGAGCAGTTCGGCCCGCCACTGAAACTACTCACAGACCGCTTTGCGCGAATAACGTTTTTCGTGAAGTACGAAATAACGTACCGTAACTTTTGCGGCGGGCGTGGCGGTTTGCGGCATGAATAGAAAGCACCTTTAATTAAAAAGGAAAACTTACTACCTTGAAGAAGATTACGAGCACGAGCATTCGTAGATTTCGTATCAAGGTTAAATATATCGGTTCTCTAATCAATAATCGTAAAATACGTAAAACGAGGTCCGTAGATTAAAAGGCAAATATGGATATGGCGTCCAAAAGATTACACTGCAAACATTGAATTACACGTGGTAAACGGCGCGTGAAAAATTCGTAATATGTGGAATCTTTGCGAATACATCCGGGCTCCCGAGAAACTATCGAAACAATCAGTCATTCCGTATTTTTATACGGCGGCAAGCGAAAACACAATCTCCGAGAAACTCCGAATCTGAATTCGAGGATGTATCCCCACATCGAGAAAATTGACTGCAGTTAACTTAAGTGCACAGTGTAAAGTAACGTGACCGACTTAAGGCTGACGGATTTCGAGCGGAATATGAATAAATT
>VBVR01000110.1:0-76931 GCA_011638315.1 Tetramorium parvispinum | reverse complement strand
ATCTCAGATAGCACATGATAGTTTATTTACGTTTTATATACATTTTCTAAATGTATTGAAAATGTTATAGACGTTTAGGAAACGTATGAAAAATCAAGACGCTCTACTAGGGATATGAGCTATTTTAATTGATTACTATATTACAGAATTAATTGATTGAAAAACAGCGAAACAAAAATATTATTATATCAAGATGTGTCCGTGTGTATACTATTACTTTTGAGTCAAACATTCATTACAGTAATTGCTTATCATTGCTGCGCAATCATTTCTATCTGAGGAATGACATTTTCTTTTTTACCTAAAGATTTACAATAATCACGATAAACACATAAACACATATGGCGCACAAAAAAATAAATTATGTTAAAAATATATAAACGAAATTATGTATTAAATAAAACAACACTTCCAAGGAAGCATTATACAAAATTATAAGAAATAACAATGCCAAATGATGTGATAACAGGAATTTCAAAGAGAATCTATAAGACAGGGAGAAAAAGTTTCAGAGAAAGTGCCGACAAATACAGATCTAGGACACTCAATTTGTTAAAAAAGATTTAAATACCGAAAAGCATCTAAAATAGACGATGAAATACTGAAATATGATCATACGAAACTAGGAGAAATATTGCATTTATTTATAAGGATACTGGAAGGAGGAAGAATGCCATCAGACTAGAAAATTAGCATCATATAAGTATGTACATTTAAAAGAGCATCTAAGAACGACCGGAGAACAAAGGCATAGCCCTACTTTGCATCATAGTCAAACTTCTTAGTAAAATTATATCTAACAAAATACCGAAAATAATTAAGGAACAATAAGGATTTCGACGGAAACAGATCAACGATAGCAGCAGTATAGTGGTTTACGGGACGTGATATGGAAAAATAAATACATAAGAACCGAAAGTAAAATACGCATTTATAAAGCATATGATCGATTAATGCAACCTTTTGGCTGAAACAAGAGCGTGATAATAAGAATTAAAATCAATACTGAAAACAATAGAGATGAGAAAGCTGTGTTCAATATGCTATTGGCATGCGAGATCGCATAACAAATACATCTATAAAGACAATATTGAATCCAGAATATAGTAATGGATTTGGAAAAGATGATGGTTACCTAACATAAGCGTTAGAGCAAGAGTTGGAAGAAAAGAAATAAAAAGATCAATGGAAGAACTGATATTTAAAAACGGGACTACAATAATAGAAAGGATCGATGTACGCTAATCTTTTTTTTTCTCTAAATATCTATGTATATATCACTAGTCTGCTCGCTTTGGATCTAGTTTTCCCGCATTGTCGACGAGTTTATTATTTCAGAGCGAACCCCCTTCTAGGACGCCAATCCTCTGTGTTCCTCGTCCACTTCTCGTTTCCTTCTCTCCTTTTTTCTCTTCTGTTTTCACTCACGTAGACCCCTCGAGATAACGCAATCATCTAGAAATTTTTTTTATTAATACTATTTTAAAAATTCAAACTGTGAGATGTGCACGCATGCACGCATTAACGAAATGTGTATGAGAATGCGTACAACCCGATCGCAATATAGCTTGCATCCTTTTTACTTGAAGTTCAATGTGCTATGAACATTTTAATGTGCAAGCAAACTGGCTAATAGCAAATAGATTCGAATTGAAATAGAGATTGCAGCGAATCATATCATATTGAATTTGTTTTCTGCCAGAGAGACAAACTGCAAAGCTCGCGCAAGCATGAAATATGACGACAGATCATTGGCAAACGCAGCTTTCATAGCTTTCTGATCGAGTTGGATATATCCTTTTGTTATATCGTGAAGAAATATTTCTATTATATTTCTGCTAATATTTTGCTGATAGAATTTCTGGTGAATTTCTATCAAATCCAGTTTCTGTTGACGGTATTTGTAATAAACACTTAATTCGTTTTCGGCAATTTAGTTCTAAACGGGATAAAATTTGTGAAAGACGTAGCAGACTTATCCGTTTCACTTGAAATTAAAGCATTTTTATGCAGGACTGTCTTCAACGCGCGTGTGTGATACTTGAGGTATCTTTATGCGTTCTCCACGACATGAAGCTTGACATGAGTGTCGGTACTTGAGCTGTAAGAGCAAATCTCGAGACTTACCTTCCTTGACCTCCTTGCTTGCACTTCTCATCATTTTTATTACCACTTGTTTATTTGATATATAGCTTAATTAATTAAGTTTTCGAAATTAATAAGGATAAGAGTTTGCTCATTATATTAATTATTTTTTTAACAGAATACAAATATAGGACTGACAATGAGAATATATTATTATTTTTCAATTTATATACTATTAAAAACAGTACAAACTGCTATTGGAGATCGAGATAATTTTGCACATAATTATAAAGTTTATGTATCATCACAGATCGTTTCGTTCATAATTTTTAATTTAAATACCAAATTAAATAAAAAAGTGTTCTTTTTATTCGTCAATTTCTAGCAATTCAGTCTTTAAATTATTAAAGAATTGTTTTTTTAAAGTTATCTTTTTCATTAATGATATTTAATTAATTAACCATAATCAAAGCCATAGAGCTGTTACAATTTTAAAAACAACTGAGTAGAATAAAAGGATAAAATAAATATCGTCGTTGTTATTACATATTTTTATTTAAGTTGTCTTTAATGTGTTAACAAATTTTCTATTTTTGACTAAAAAAAAATTAAAATATTTCTTACTTCGCATGAGACTTATCTTTTTTCTCGATGAAACTAACGCTTCGGCAACACGAATACCAAAACAGCACGGAGGCTGTCAGCGATGTCGTTGAGTGACTCTTCTTGCACCTCGTGTATGCATTCGTCGTCGGCTTAATGTGCATTCCGTTCGCGACGTTCGCTAAAGAAGAATTCCTCTGTATGCTATCTCACTCGCTTCCAATAGTTGGAGAACTTTTGATGAAATTCGGTCACGAGGTCACTTTTTAAAAATCGAGGAAAAACCTTGGTAAAGTTCCATTAAATTTACGCGATTGTAATTTATGCAGTTTCCGATATTTCGATTCCGTCAATTTAATATAATAAATTCCTTGCAACGTTTTAAGATGTACAGTCTAATACGAAAATGCTGAGTCTGTAATAGCTTTCAAATGAGAAAAGTTTAATGCTCATAAATAATACAGACTGGCATATGAACCAAATAAATATGATAGCTGACATATATCAATATACATATACTAAACTATGGAATAAAAGCATTAAAAATTTTAAAAAATTTTTTAATTCATTACAGATATATATATATACACACACAAAAATAGTTTCTTAAATGAAATTCTTGAATATTTTTATAATGATTTCATTATTGTCAAAGGTATTTGATTCACAGAAGCAGTATTATCACTTGCCGTTTTATCATCCCTGAGCACGCGAAATTCTAGTCCTGTCATTCGTGATCTTTAATTTTTTTCTATTTGAAAACTATTATAGCATTAGCGGCATTTTCATATTAGAATGTTCTTCGTATTCGTATTAAAATGTATACGTATGTACGAAAGGACTGAGTATTCATAATACATTAACATTAGATATATGCACATATTTACATTGCGTTCAAGTAGTTTCTTCGCCGCCGCACGGAAGTAATCATTTCAAGCCTTGTCTTCACGTGAAATCTCGAACGATCGGAATCCGAGAAAAACCATAGAACGTTTCAATTCCATCGGAGGGAACTTACCTCATAGAGAATCTCCCTTCCGAACCGTTTCCCCCAACCGCACCGATAACGTTCTAAGATCAGCGCTAGTGTCAGCACTATTTCGGGAGGTGACAAGGATCGATCGTCGAGTCGCGTTTCCGCGATAGGAGAGCGCGATTCCGTGGGTCTCGCATCGTCGGACGCAATTTTTTCCAAAAGACGACGAGGCCGGTGTCTTTGAACATGTGAACGGACCTCTCTGCTCCACCGTTGGTGTTGCTCAAATAAGGCGCGGCCGTCGGTCTAAAAAGGCTGAAAAAGAAGAAGCCTTCCGCCGCAGTCACTTTTATGGCGGGCAAACATGCCCTTCCAACAAACGTGGCGCGCAGAGTTTCCTAACGGCAGCATGTTGCTGTCTGTCGCTCACGATGCATCCTGTCCGTCTACGAATATCTCAACATTTGAAATCCGATGTATTCGAGAGACAAATCCTTGCGCGCGGGAATCGCGCGCGATCTTTATTTCGTGAATAAATATCTTTTTTCCATATTGCATTTAATTTCTTATGGAAAACTGGTCGGAGGTTTTCTTTTCTTTTTTTTATCTTATACAGTCAAGAATTTTTCTAATGTGTTAAATTATGAGAAAATAAATAAGCTTGCTCGAGATTTCGAAAGCTGCGTCATCGAATTTGTCACACGATGACGATATGTCTCCGAATTATCTGATGACCGGCGTTGGGGAAATTACCAATCGGGGCGAAGTAAATATCTGAAAAGAATCCTCCGCGGTATCAACAAGCCGTTATCGTCACCGCAAAACCGTTGTGACGTAAATGACTCGTGTAGGGCTATCATCCAGTTGGATCATACGCGTTTATAGATGCATGACACCCCCTTGACATCACAATTCCCTTTGTCTCAAGTGAATCTATTTAGTTGTTCTTAATCGTCAATATTAAAAATTACAGTAAAGTAATGAGTAAAGTTCAAAGCATCATTGAGAAAATATGTTTCGATGATCTTTTAAAACTTTATCATAAATATTAAAATTTTTAATTTACTTTGTGATACTTATTGTTATTTACGACAAAATGTAAAAATATTTTCATAAAATATGACTTTATTTTTTTTTACAATTATTATCCTGCATCTGAAAATAATATTTTAATTTTCTGAACGCAAAATTTAACGAAATTGTTTATTAAAATATCTTGTTTCATCAGTTATCTTATTAAATACACATCTATTTGAATAATATTGGAATGGAAAATTGGATACAAAATCAATGAGAAGACTACAAAGAATTCTTAGCAAACGTTATTTAATTCTACAGACTTACTTTCAACATTCTAGGCTTCTTAAATTAATTACATCAGTTAATAGTTCATAAATACAGATAGGATATGGTCGAGATGCATCAACGTTTTTTTTTAAAGCGGACGTATCTCTTGATGCGCGTTGCGTTATACGCACTTGAGCTACGATCGATCATGAACTATCTTTTCTTTTCCATAACTATATTTTACATTTTTCTTTTTACATATTTCGTTTATTCACATCTGCAAATCGAGAATCAAGCTTGTCCCTTTCTCGCGTATATAAGCATTAACTTATAAATCGAATGTATTGGACTACGAAGATCTTGAAAAATCTGCAATTCTGTACGCGCGTAAATTAGTGTTTTCCAAATCTAAGTAAAGTAAATCAATGTTAATGAACTTAATAATTAATTTTTATAGCTAATTGTAGCTATTGAAATCACCATTTCAACAAGGCGTATGTATCTTACTGAAATTATCGTTTCAATAGGGCATATCTTATCGATTCGAAAAAATATGTGCATTAATTTTGGAAAAAGGAAAATGAGATAAAAGCAAACTACAAAATTCAAAATTTATAGCTGAAAAATTACCATTTTTGCCAGTTAAACATATAATTTCGCATACATTTGCATATAGAATCGAAACGAGAGAATTTAAAGAGTTGCTGATTTTCGGTCACGAAAATGCGAAGCGCTTCAACATTGAGATACGAAACTTTCGATATGAAAAATAATTTTACAGATTTATTGACTTTTTTCTTTTCTTCGGAAAAAAAAACGTCTTCACATACTGTACTTGAGCTGATCGTAGTACATCGTCGTGGGCGGAGGTGTCGACGCGTGATGAATATTCGTGGAAACTGTGCCAGGTATGTTGGATATGCTCAGACCACCAATGTTGGATAGATTTAACGAACCCAGCGAGCTCAGGGAACTCAAGGTCACCGAGCCTCCGGGATGCGCGAAATAGGATGGCTTCCGGTCAACGATGCCACCGCCGGAACTGTTCGAACTGGAGCTGGAATTGGCGCATTGCATTTTTATCCCTGGAACAGATCGACAAATTATCAATTATTTCAAAATTACATCTTTTACATAAGAGTAAGAGTTCTCAAATAGGAACCTTCTTATCAACCTAGAATTAATTTTTTCCTAACGAAAATATAACCAAATTGCAGTTTTAAAAAGTTGTTATCTCAATCTTAAATCATCCACTTAAAATCGGTTATTAACATTTTATAATCTTTAGTAGCTTATAATTTAAGGCACTAACGATACGTATTCGTGCAACTATCCCTTCATTTTAACGTAAAGTGTGAACTCCAAAAATATTTGATCCCGATGTTCAAACATTTTACGCATCCGGATAAAATTTCATCCAGTTTTGCTACTTAAGACTGCATGCGGCATAAGAGTAACGGTGGAAAGAAACGAGAGATCTCACGATAGAAAATTGGTACTTGGGTAGGCATCTATAAATCTAAAGCTCCGCCAGTTCTCAAGTAGTTTCCTCTCGAGCGGCCACTTCACTCGTGTCTCGATTTTGTTCTGTTTTTTCCTCTCTTTTTCGCATCCCCATATTAATTTTTGCTTTTCATACAAGTGAGGATCACATATTTGCTTGATCCCCTTCAAAAACTCTGTGTCATTTCCTCTTTTCTTGCCTCCTTGAAATATTGGCGTCAAGGCAAATTTTTAAACTCTTTTAGATATTATTTTCAACATCTTAACTTTCTTCTCGAGGCTTGAAAATTTCGAAATTGCGTCACGTCGTTCCTCGTTCCTCGAAGATCGGCGAGCTCTCTCGATTCGACGCCTGTCGTCGCGACGCCTGTCGTCCACGTGGGTGGTCCGATGGCGCTGCTGCCAGTCAAAATCCCTCTCCGTGAATCCAAATGCTCTCGACTGTGCTCGCGCCATTTCTTCGTCTTTTTTTTCTTTTTCTCTTCTTCGGGAGCGCACACGCGGCAGCGCCCGCGCGAGGATGCTGGCTTTCAAGGAGCACAGAAGTCGGCTTCTACCCGAATACCGGCACAACAGCCCATAGTACGGAGCAAAGAGATCGCGCTCCAGAAATATACGGAGAGCGCGGCGTGTAAGAAGAGTAAAAAGGCATGCCTACGTGGCGTCTGTGTGGATCGATCTCGTTTACACTTCACTGTGACTGACGGAAGACGAACAAGAAGAAGAAGACGAAGAAGAAGAAGAAGAAGAAGAAGAAGAAGAAGAAGAAGAAGAAGAAGTCTGCGGTGGAGGAAGCGTGGGTGGCGGCGTTTATCTCCTGTCGATCCGCGTTGTATCGAGATACAGAGGGAAGAGACTTACCCTCCTTAATCGAAATTAGACCGTTCGCAAACCGGGATATTTGTAGAATCATCATAGAAACACACCGGTGAATATTTTTCACCGATCACTTCGCCCAAATTTAGTACATTGTACGTCGCGTGGTGTCAAATTACATAAATAAAATATATTTGGAATTCTTTTTCAAATACATTCAACGTTAGTTTTAAATTTGCAGAAGTGGATAATCTGTAATAAACAATCTGATCATTCCACCCGTTATATCTTCTTCAAGAAATATCGCAAGTTTATTCGAGATTTATAAAACTATCAAATGGGATGACGCGTGGCTTCGTACTAACGCGAGTAATTAGTAACGAAAGGGTCCTGGGTTCAAATTATTCCGTATATATCCATTTTAATTCGAGTACCTACCGATCGAAGATTGACTTCTTTTCTGAAGGAAAATCAGGTTACTGTAATCGGTAGGCTAAAGAAGGGGAGGCACAATAGATCTAATCAGAATCTAAGTGCTACAGACGGACCTCGCTGAGAACCCCTCTCCCTTCCAGTATCATTATAATAAATAACAAAACTATCAAATCAGATAATCGTCGAAAGGATTGAATTTAAGATTGACCCGAAGACTTACGAGGGTTTAAATGAACAATTTGTGGATCTCGACAGGCTATTGGTAAGTTAACACCGTAAATATTACGATGCTCCATTCTCCGTAGGGTTAAGGCCGAATTAAGTCACCTCGTTTATACCTCCGATAAATATTTAGGCGATAAACGATTCAAGCGCGCACTTGCTAGCACGCGGCTACGCTGGAGAGGCAAAAGCGACATTTTACGCGTGTTTTGTAACTATTTCCACGATGCGTCTACCTAGTTATCATATCGTTTTCATCAACAAAGGAATTATTTGTTTGCGAAAATGTTTAGCGGTATCGACGGAGAAAATTAAAATCCAAGAAAATTTATGGCATAATTGCATCGGGCGAAAAATATCGCGAATCGAGTAAATACGATATTTGTCTTGCATAGGGAAACTGTCAAGTGTTTCGTTACCGTTGCCATAAAACGCGGTGTTAACGAGCGTTTTATTATCGCGTTGTCGGACGCAGGCGCTGGCTAAATTAATCTCGCGAGGAAAGGAAACGACGCCTCGACGTCTCCGTCTTACAGCGGGTTACACGTGTTAAGTTACAAGGTACAAGTTACGAGCCCGAAGCGTCGTATAGGCGTGACAGGAACGTCGCCTCGGTTAATCGTTTCTGTCAGCGGCGACGACGTACACTGTATCCACCCATCTTGCGCATTCCAGTGATATTACTCTTTTTAACATGCTATTATATCAATCAGAATGATCCAAATGTCTTAATTCTAACTCGTTACTAATATAAATTTTTTTAATGCATTTTGCTATATATGAATATATTCTTTTTTTTATTTGACATTATATAAAAATGAATGTAGCAATCAAGATTCATTATACTTAATATCATACAGATACAATTATATAATTAATGTATAGCATTATATACATATGTAATTAAAAAGAATTAGAATTGAAGATTATTAGAATAGAAATGATATTAAATGCGTTTTCAATTAAAATCCAATCGAATAAGATTTATGTTTTTCTAATTAAAATTTACCTCTTTTACACATCTGACAAAAACTTTGACCTGGTATGCACATGAAATTCTAGCTATAGAGGAAGGATAGAAGGCTCGAAGAAAAAATAGTCTTGTCGTGGTTTCACTTTGCAGGACACGGCGCCTGAAAGATCGTAAACTGTCTCCAATTTTCCAGATGGCCCCTAAATGACGTCGCGGACCCGTCAACGTTATCCTCGCGATGCAAAGAAAGCTCAAAGGTCGCATGCATGATTTCGCTTCGTTGTATTTGCTCGCGTTATGTTCTGCGATCTCGTATTTTATTAAACTTGCACTTTTGAAAAATTTGTCAACAACATAGTTTGCTTCAAAATATGTCATCACGTTACTTTCAATTATCGTAAATATCTTATGTTTAAATTGTTTCATGTTCCATTAATTGCAAGTTTTTCTATTTTCATTGCACATTTTTGTGCATTACGCAATTTTCATATTATATTATATTAATATTACAGAGTATATAACTTAGGAATTAACATTAATCATTTATTTGTATATTATTTAAGTTTCAAAGATTACTTTTTGTATATATAACATTTTATAATATTCTCTAAAAAGTTATTCAAATATAAACTATTAAAAATGAATGAAACAAATTCATAAATAGTAATACAAAGAAAGCTGTTGTAAAAATGTTGTAACTCATTTTATAACGCTTTGGCAGTTAAAAGCGCGATTAAGAAATGCCTGTACGCAGAACAAAAGAAAGCGCGACTTACCGTGATCCGCGGCAGGGGTCTGACATCCGCTGTGCGGCGAACTGACGTTGGTGACAGGGCTGCTGTTACCCCCCGGTTGCTCCATGGACTGCATGGTAATGTTGACACCGTGGCCGGCGGTATTGTTGACCCCGGCTAGGCCATAACCGACGTAATAATCCTGTCCGGGCGCCTGAGTGGTGGGCGTCGAGTTGGCGCACTTGTAACCCATCATGGTTTCATCCTTGTAATCAGCGTGATGCTGGTGATCCTTTATCGTCGGGAACCCGTCGACCGGCGACCTGTACGTCGTCAGTTGATCCTGGCCGCGGGCGCCGAACGCCCCGGGCTCGCTTTTGAACGTCACCAGCTCGCCGTTCCGGTAGACCGACGGGGTCGACTCGGCGCCGGTCTTGTACGTGACCTCGGTGGTCTTGTAGGTCACCTCGGCGATCGGTGGCGCGGACTTGTACGTCGCCGGGCCCTCCGGGTACGCCCAGTCGGCGGACACCGCCGCACTCGGCGCGTACATGGCGTACTCCTGGTAATTCTGATACTGGTTCTGGTAGCCGTTGGGGTACTCGATGCCACCGGGCCCGGCGGCGAGATTCTCGTAGGGACCGGGCGTCTGCACGCCGACACCAGGTGCGGCGCTCGAGTAGTACTGCGGCGGATACTGCGGCTTCAACGCCTGACACTTGCGGCGGAAGCCGCGCGGCCGCCGCCGGAAGCTGCCCTCCTCGAACATGTACTCGGTGGACGGGTCGATGGTCCAGTAGTGGCCCTTGCCGGGCCGGCCCAGGCCTTTCGGCAGCTTGATGAAGCACTCGTTCAGGCTGAGATTGTGGCGCACCGAGTTCTTCCAGCCCTGGTAGGTGCCGCGGAAGAACGGGAAGCGCTGCTGCAAAAACGAGTAGATCTCCGACAGGGTCAGTCGCTTGCCCGGACTCGACTGGATCGCCATGACGATCAGCGCGATGTACGAGTACGGCGGCTTCTCCTGGCGTCGCGCGCCGGGCTTCCTCGCCTGCATCTCGCTGCTCGTCGGCGTGCACAGGAGCGACTGCTCCAGGCTCGTTTCCTGCGGCAGGCTACTCATCGGCAGTATCGCCGATCGCGCGGCGGCCACCGTCGACGAGTTCGGATGCAGCACCTGGTCCTGTTGCTGCTGATGCAGGCCGCTAGCGTCGGACTCGTTCTTCATGGTCATCCGCATGCTGTCGGGGTCGCGCGGCACCGACGGCACGATCACGCTCTGGTCCATCGAGCTCTGCCTTCCGATCGTCAAAGTCCGCCCGTGGCGAGCATCCTACGCGCGAATGTATCCCTCGCGCTGCAAGTACACCACAATCTTCAAATACACTTACGCTCCAAAGTGACGACTTCTTCGAATGACGCACAGCGCGCGGCGGTATCACGAGAGATTGCACCAAAAGAAAAAAAAAAAAAACCCGGCGTTATTATCTCTCGCGCGGCGTGCTTTACGTGAAAATCAACATCGAGCCGATCCGATCGAAGATCCCATCGTTGGTCGCGGAGCAACGACCCGGTCGCCCGAAGGGGGACCTTCGGCCGCCTTCTAGCAAGCGCGACGCCGAGGTCGCGGATATTTACACGGTCGGATGTAAATTGTTTGCGCGATTCCGCCGCGGAGGGGTCAATTATTTAGACTCGCTTCGTCGGCGCGTAACAGGCTTACGTCGTGCCTCGGGAGTCGCTATGATGCGCCGCTAAGTGTTTTCGGATGACTGCCGCTCGCCTCGCACGGCACGGGAGCGGAATCTGGGCCGCGGATGACGTTGATCGCGGCGTGACAGAGTCAGAAAACGGGCGTCCCCCCCGCGTGGGCGGTCCGGGCGAAGTCGAGCACCCGGGACTCGGATTGGCCGTGGGCCGGTGTTCCGCACGGAAAGCCGGACGCTGCGCCCAATGGCGCCCCGAACCGCCCTTGACGCTCCGACGACTTCTCCCTCGGTCGTCACGGAATTATGGGGAAGTGAATTGCGTAATGGCGTTATTTGGATTCAAGTCAGTCGATGGTGCGTGACATCGTACGGCTGATTACATTCCGTTACAATTATTACAAGGATGTTGCAATTATCCTCCGGTGTTGCAAGAAGAGAATGGGATAGGATCTGATATTCGTTTGAAGCGAAATGAAAATGTACAAGAAATGAAAAAATATTTATAAGAACTCGCATGACATGATTTTAGAACAATAAAAGAATTCAGAGGATATTTAAAAGTTGTTCGAGCGATATCTCGAAAACTTCGGAAGCACTCTCTTTGTTTTTTATTAATAGAATCTGAAATTGAAGATGAAGATCAGGATGAGACTCTCGTGAGAGAATGAAATTTTCAAGAACAATAAGCAAGTTCAGAAAACGTCTGAAAGCGATCTAAAGAACATCACGAATACTTCAGACGTTTTTTTAATCATTACAATGTTAATCAGTAGTTTTATGACTCTATCATGACAACTGCATTCAAAGAAAATTAATGATTAAAATATGCTGTAGTCACCTTAGTGAATGATGATAAGTCGTATTAGAATCGGATATATTAATATATTTTGATAAAATTGTATTTTATCAAATATTTTAACAATATTTATGCTATCCGTTGTGAAAATATTAAAATAGCTCTAAGATCATCAATCCTAAATATCTTTATAATTTTTTAATTAAAAATCTGTGTAAAAGTTTTACTTGAATTTCAAATTTTATATTAAAATTTTGTTTGCTTATTATTTTCTTGTTCGCTGAAAAACTACAAAAGCTAATTGAAGATCTGTTTAAGAACTTGTTGATATTTTCATTAAAGAAAAATTAGCTCAGGATTAATTAAAGTATTCATGGATGTATACATTGTTTCAAGACACTGCGAATGTATTTGAGTATTTAATACCAGTTTATTGACGTAAATGAAAATTCTCACGACGATGTAAACGAAGCGTTCGCCAATACCCTTTACACAAGCGATCGTACTTAGTTTGCTTGAAAATTGCAAGTGAGTATTGCTTCGTCGGATATCGCTATCTGTATACTTACGATGAGTAATGTATCCGTCTTCAGAACTGGCGCGATGCACAGCCGAATGCATTCGAAGATGAAGGGAAGCTATTGGTCCGTTTCTTAACCAACGAGATGCTGCGGGTTTTGCTCCGCCCGTTCGTAGAACCGCCTCAGTTGTCTCACACAGAGTCGTCGTCGTCGCAAAAAGATAATTTTTTTCTTGGAGTAAAAATCTCTTATACCGATTTTCTTTAAATTCGAAATGAATATTGCTGCTATAAGGCAAAAACCATCAGGTTTTACTTTAAACTCAACAAAAAATTGAAGTTATTTAATGAAATGAAATGAAATGAAAATTGAAGTTGCTAATAAATCGATTTAACGATATATTAGCAACTTCATCGATATGCATACATATCGATTCAACGATATACATATTTCAGTTCTGTTTCTTCTTCAAATTTTATTTTTAATATTTTATCCAGAAGAAGATAATTAACTAAACATCCATTTGGATTTCTTCTGAATATATTTTTTCCGCAAGGATTTCAAGAATTTATTATATTATTTATTAAGAAAATATTATATTATTTCAAAATAGGAATATAAATAGTATATAAATGGCAATAAATTAAAATATAGATAATATATGTGCACTATTTAGACAGCAAATGAATTGTCTCTTTTTTTCAAGAATATAAAATTTTAAAAAAAGATAAAATTTTTGTTCAAATATAAAATTACATATATTTTGTTCTTCCAGTTTGATTGCGTTATAATAATTAACTGTGCAGAAAACTCTGAAATAGTTTTCTGGCGAAGTTATTGCTTGTGTAGATCTTATGATCTTTTAACGATGCTCATCAGGCAGTCGTCACTCGATACCAAAGAGGACATCAGTGATCGAAGTGTCAATGTCGGTCGATCGGGCTGAGATGTTTATTCGCCTTCACGCGTGATCGAATATCGAATGACCAACAATGACAAAAAGAGAGTTCATGGCTTATCACGGTGCCCTGTTCCACGTGCTTCATTTTATTACGATTCTTGAGAGACTGGTCTCGAAGGGATGGCACTTTCGAGAGGTCATAAAAAGGAAATTTTACTCATAAAATATAAGAGTTTGTCGTGACCCTCTCTCTCTCCGCCGAAAAAAGTGCAGCTAAAAAAAATAGATATTATAAAATTACGAAACATATTCAGATAAATCAATTTCTAAAAAATTTATTTGCAATACTTGAAATTCATAATTTATGATAATAATAACCGTGTAAAAAATCAATTTAGAAACTTTTAGGATTTATTTATGATAATTAACATGATAATTGCCTAACATGTAAGAAATCAATCTTTAATTTAGAAACTTTACTTGAAATTTTAACTTGTTAGAAGAAGCATATTAATATAGTAACTCAAATATCTCGAAACCGTATTAACGTTTTTCAGTAATTAAGATATCGTTATTATAATTTTAGACTATACTACTTGATATATATATGTATAATGATTTATTTCTATGATACTTGTGATCTTCGAATTTTGCGTTAGTTTATAGTTACCTAGAAAATGTTTTCTTTGTTCAATGTCTCTGTTGAGAAAAGATAAGAATTTTATTGTGAATATAATAAAAATAATATATAGAGAAAAGAAACATATATATATATATATAGAGAAAGAAGAAAAAATTCATTTATTTCATAAATGGTTGAAAAATATGGTCCGAAATAAAAATCTGTAAATGTTATAACAGATTTCGATTAGTTAATCTTTTACGTTTGACACTTTTAACGCCTTCTCATATTGAAAAAAATAAAAATCATCCAACAAATCAAAGAAAATTGTTTGTAATACTAGAGCCAAAAAAAACACCGAACAAAAGATTTAGTTTCGAATGCAAAGAATATAACATTGAGCTCTGTATTATTGATTTTAAGATTTATCATATAAAAATCAATATTTAGTACAATAAAATTATTTCAAGTAAAAATTTTCTTTAAAAAACTATGTCCTTAGAGATTTAATAAAACTCGAGAACATCTTGTGTTTAATTGTAGCAAAAATAGATATTTAATTTTTAAAAAAGTTGTGAAAGTTTTGTGGATCACAATGTCTAGGAAGAAAGAAGATAGAGGAACAGGTAGATCTATTCTGTTCAATAATTTATTTGTTATTAGCCAAATTGGACATTAGAGAAATGATGGAAGATATTATACCACACGGTGAATGCTGTAGACCACGAATTCTCAGGAGCAGTTTGTTTGACTTAGAGCAAACGAGCCGACGAAAGAGGAGCAGCGCGGCCATCTTGTCTCTGTCTTCGTAGTTTCTCTCTAGAATGACGCGTGGCTCCGTGCTAACGCGAATGATTAGTAAGTAGATAGAGTTCGATCCCGACTTTCATTCCGCGTAAATCCCACGCGTCAAGGGATTAAATATATGATTGTGGTTTAAATAAATTAAGTCTCTGCTAAAAAGAGAAAAGATTTTAAGGAAAGGAAAAGTAAAGATTTTGTTTATATCAAGACAGTACAAAAGTACAAGTGTCTAAATAATCTGGTTGATGCCTTATTAAACTCCCCTTTCCCAAAAAAAATCGTACTTTCTGCAAAGAATGCCGGTTCTTTTCCCTGCAACCTGCGTCATCCGTTTCTTGGCTCGTTTACTTTAATTAAGACAATGAATATCAATGTAAATTCTTCATATCAAGTTCTTCAAGAATTCTATAAAAACTATTTACTTCAGTACAAAATAAGATTATTATTTAAATATCAATTTAATTTGGCACACGAATATAATCTTCGTTCACCACTAAAATAAATGATTCTACTACTTAAAAAATAAGAATAAGCAGTTCATTTTTAACTCCAAACTTTTGCAACAATTTTTTTAGTTTTCTTATATTTATGTGTATATGTTGATATTAAAAAAAATAGAAAGATTTTTGTTAACAACGTGTTAAAAAAATTACGTGCTTTCTAACTGAATCTAATCTTTCAGGGATTATAAATTTTCTGTCATCCTGTGTCAATAAAACTATTCGAAAACTATATTTAAGTTAAACTTAAATCTGATTAATCTTATATGATTTTTTCACATTTTGTGATTGAAAAAGATTATGTATTAAAGAATTAGATGAAGAATAGAAATCCAGAACTCAAGATTAAACATTAATAGATTAAACATTTATAAACTTTTTTACGTAAAGAGAACGTTTTCTGAAAAAATCTGTAGAAAAGAAAAACGATATCTATGTTTTAATTACGTTTATATTTAAATGTCCTAAAGCGAACATTCGCTAGAATCAGTGGAAGCTGCTTACGCGCCAGTAATGAGTCTCGTGTCTTAAGGGTTGAGTCAAGTGTTTTGGTCCTCGTGATGATCATCCCTCTCTTCCTTCTCCAAACCGAAGAGAAACCCTCGTGGCACTGCCTGTTTACCGTTTTTACTACTTTCGAGCCCTCCCGTGACATTTTCTGCGACAGCCTCAAGTGCCTCTCCAAGAGAAAGTAATTGGCTTCCGTCGTAAAAACTGGAGAAAAGTGGGAAGATGCGTGGCGCATCTCGGGTGACAATTAAATATTTATACACAGAATATTTAGACTGCTGACTCTAACGCTACAGGAAATACTGACGTAACTTGCCATTCCGTTCTTTTCATTAATTTCTATTCGTTGATTGCTTATGGTATAATGACAAAATATGTTATTGCTATTCCAGCCAAACTGCAACGACGAGCAACTGCAGTCGGCGGATCGGTAGACGTTCGGGCGACTTTATTGCGAGGGTCGTGAATGCTTTATTTAAGATAAAAGCGCCTCAAAAAACGGGACCACCCTAGAAAAACCCGTGTCGGTTGCACGTGTGCTCGTAGGAAAACCGCAGACCGGAACCAGAGATTACGGTCAGGGCGGCTTCCGCACGTTTATGCGTATATGGCAGGGCGGTCGTTTTAATTGCCCCGGTTGCTTTTCCGAGAGCGATTATAAGATGCTATCGTTCTTCCCGCTGGATGCAAATTTACTGCGGAAAAATGTTCTTTCAAACTAAGAGAAAAATTATCTGTTTTACTATTTATAATTTGTAGTGATAATTTTTTTCTATTACAAACATTATCATTTCTGTATATTTCTGTATTATTATAACTTCTTATTGTTTTGCTTTGTATTACTGTGTTGTATCGTTATGTATTTTGCAAACAGATAACATAAGATCTTGATAAGTTGACAAAGGGACTAACGAACCAAGCAAGATACATACAAGTGCTTAAATACATTTAATTAAAACTAATTAAAAGATTTCTTATAGACGTTTTGACCAGAAATATAGTAATTTTCATGTAACTTAAATTATTCCTAATATTACGCATAACATCAAAGTTAATGAGAGATTGACAAACTACTCAAAACTATGTAATTAATTTAATGCCTCTCTAATACAATCTTTCATAAAAGAATTTCTTGGAGATGGGATTACATCAATTTAACTTTATGTATAAGTCGAATAATATTGGTTCATTATCATTAACTTTGATGTTGTGCGTAATATTAGATAGGAATAATTTAAGTTACATCGAGAATGACGATATTTCTGGTCAAAACGTCTGTAAGAAATCTTTTAATTAGTTCTAATTAAATGTATTTCAGCACTTGTATCTTACTTGATTCGTTAGCCCCTTCGTCAACTTATCAAGATCTTACGTTATCTGTTTGTCATTTATAGAATCTTGTTTATTCAATTACTTGTGTATTTTGAATTAGACAAATTGTTTTTATTTGTGTCTATTTTGTCATGCTTGAATAGGAAAAAGATCAATAAACAACCGCATGATGAGGACAGAATAGTGAAACGATAGCGAATTCCGGGAGACGTTCCGAACGAATTTTGAGTGGCAAGACGTGCGGTAAGACGAAACCGTCAACAGGTGCATTTGTGAATGGCCGAGACGCAGCCGACACGCCGCGGTAACACGCGCATATCGGATGCGCGCTAAAAGACGACGAGAGGGTTCGTAAGGCGCGCCGCGATCGACGGCGACGGTATAAAATTACGGTATCGTGTAAACAGAGGATCTCGTCGGCGCGTCTGATGGCGGCCTGGGTGGCCGTCGGCTCCGGAGCTTCATGTGTTCCTCGCAAGCGCCCGGAGGCTGCGAGTCGGGCCGAGCCGAGCGAGCGGGCGAGTTCCTCCACGACAATAGCTCCGACGAAACGTATTTATAGTGTCCGCGTCGCCTTTTCCGACGTTCTTTTTCCCACTGAAAATCGCCCTAATTTCCTCGCGCATTTTCCGTCGCCGATCTCCATCTTCTTACAGCTCGTCGAAAGTCTCGACGCGATGGGTTTTCACGGCGGCGCACGCCGTGTTTGTTATCCTCGCGCGATCTCTCCCCGTAGTTTATTATATCACGCTGAAGATCGCCAGGAGCGAGGATCCTCCAGGAACACGTGGAAATTCGGCGATCTATTTATAGAGTTTTACCTCCGTAAATTTATCGATCGACACATTCGGAAATCTCGCGATTTACGTGTTTCTGTTTTTTAAATACGAGATCCCGCGAATCTACGAATGAAAGGCTTCTGTTACCACAATTCGTTACCGTCGATGATTAAAAAGCGTTATACTGACATTAAAATACCTTGCGCCGGGGGGTAACGCTGGGAGCACGATCACCTACGGCGCGAACACGCGGTTTTCGACAGAAATCCGCGTATAGAAGAAGAACCCTGCGCTTTCCGAAATAACCAGCATGACCGGATAAACGTGTCTTATTTTGAGAGCTAGCCTTTCCTCTCTTGCTCGCTCTCTCTTTCTTGGCTTCTACCGTGATCTTACGCAAAAGAAACACTATCCAGACACTGCGTGCGCCGAGGACGAGCCGCAGAAATCGAGAGAAATTATGGCGCTCGAGAAAAGCGGAGCAGACGAGTCATGGAAATTTATGGAGCCGTTGCGTCCTAGATCAATCCGCTTTTTATTCACGTTCTCGTGTCCGTTTACCACACTGCAGATTAACTTTAATTAATTTTTATCCTTTTCTAGTTTTAAAAATTAGACATATTTTTTAGAAGAGAGAAGAAGAAATGGAAAAAGGAAAATTTTTGATAATTATAAAAAAATATCTATATTAGTTTGTTAAAAATTAAATCTAAAGTCCCAATTTTTTTAAAAATTAATATAATTAATCTAAAAGAGTCACTATGATGACATTTTTCCCTCACATACTATACGCGGGAAAACCGTTCTATAAGCGATGTCATAATTTATCGACCATGTTTGTTGCTTCTGCCAAGTGATTTATAAGATTAGATCGTATCTCGCGACGCGCCCTAAGAACGCGCCGAGATTTTTCACTATTCGTGGCCGCACCCCCGTAGAGCTCGGCTGTTTATGCAACGTGTGTACCCCACTTAATCCCATGTTTTACTGTTTAGATCTTAACTACCGTAGGGGGTTGTTCCGACACGATCTCTCTGACGTTCCATCCCGAGTCTTCGTACTTTTCTCCTCTGGCGTCTCTCTTTTTTTTCTTTCATCGACGCAAAGCAGGTCCTCACGGATGTGTTCAAGGCGAAAGATACTTGTGCTGCACGAGATAAGACATCTGATGAAAACGGAGCTCTCTGGAATCAGACTACTGACGTCGCGTCAACATCGTATTCCCGTCTTACATTTTTATCTTAAATTATATATAACTTTTTCTAATAATTAGAAATTATATATCACTGTAAATAACACGTATCTTCATACTAATTAAAAATCATACAGTTATAAATACAATTAAAAACGTAAAACAGAGGAAAAATGTAATACACAAATAAAATAAAATTTGTACTATATAAATACGTAAATAATTTTTAAATAGGTACGAGTAATGTAAAATTTATTTCCAATAACCGTCTTATATATGTCGTCAAATTAATTAATAAAGTCAAACTTTGCATAATTACGTAATTAAGTATTATAAGAATATAATTGTGATTAGTTATTTCAAGCAAACATTGTGCCAGCGTGAAATGAAAAATTACGTTGCTTTTCTCGTGCGCGATCCAAATGAAACTTGAAGCATTACAGCTGCGGCCATCTTGCCGTCTCGGAGCTTAACAGCCTCGTTAAACATTAACGGCCGTTTGTTAGAAGACTCGAGCTACCGGAATAGAACAAGGAGCCGCGAATGCAACGCGGCTTTTACTCCATGAATCATTGACGTCGATTCGCAATTCAGTTTTCCGCGTTCCGATACTCATTGTTATCCGCTAAATGCGCTCGATTCATTTACGTTTACCGCAACTACCAGTTTGAAACAGTTTAGCTTAATAAAAAAAAATAATTAAAAGTAGCTCAATTTTTTTCACTCATTTGCGTTTATTGAAAGATTAAATCGGAACAACTTGACTTAAAAAAGAAGAATAATTAAAAGTAAATTAATTTTTGAACTTAATTTTAACTCAATAATTAATTCATGTTTTTACTTCTCTTTTGTTAGGTTTACAGATTTGATAACTAAAATCAGAGAATCTTCTTAGCGAAGATCGATGCCATTTAATCGAGCGAATAATCAATTCGCGAATATCGCGTCTATGGAATCAATTACAACAATAGCCTCCGTGCGTCGCGCAGGACCTTCCCGGAACCATGTTCGCGACGAACCGGAAGATATAAATCTCAACTCTTTCTCCCACCTTCAAACGTTCACGACGAGTCGGGGAGCTGAAGACCGACCCTCTCACATAGGACACGCCTCGGTCTCACGCAACGCGCGGACAATTCTTTTCCGTCAGCGCGGTGTTTACAGGACGGAGTATCGTTACGAGCTATCGGACGTGAACCATCTGTCTGAGACGTCCAGTGAAGAGCGAGAGACCGATACCAAAAAAAGTATCTCTCCTCGTCTGCTATTGCGCCCTCGCATTCGCCTAGCGCTTCTCCGACACGTTAAATATTGATAAGAAAGTAATGAGATCATATACAGAAAAAAAAGCACTGAATGAATATTGGTGCGAAGAAGAAAATGCGAAAGACAAGGAAGAATATTTTTTCGGCGCTCATACTTTTATGATCATTTGATTTATGTTGCATACCTAATTAATCTAAAATAATCTAAAAATTCTTTTATTCTATTTACAATTTTAAAGATCATTAAATAATTCAGTTAAAGCAGAAATTATTCAAAGCTACTTGCAAGTAAAGAACAAAATTTAAAAAAACATTGTACGTGAAATGTTTATATCTACGAAGCTTAATTTGTTGAAAATCTTTTATCTTTAATATATAGTTTGAAAACTAACAATATATTTTTTTCTCGTTGCCAGCTTCAATAGATGCTTAAAAAAATAAAAAGATTGGATTAAATAAAATGTTTAACATTATTGTAGCATATCAATAAAATATAATCTGCGAATTGAAAAAGGATATAGTCCTAATTTTAAATTCTATTTTCTGTTTTAGTATGCGTCGATATCATCCAACATATACAGTAAAATATCTGCAGTCGAGAAAGAAGTTAGCGGAAATGACTTTGAACTCTAGTCAATAAAACAGTTTCTCTTTTCAATTGATAATATCTCTACAGCTTGCCTTATGTTGCAATCTCGTTATCGACTCGGCAGTAAATTCATATTTAGTAGCTTTTCGAATGTATCGTACGAGGTCTCCAAGGCAATCAGAATTACCTTCGAGTGATCATACTTCACGAAATGGCAAGTCAAGAAAATAAATCTTGGACTTGCATATCATTTTTATATATATAATAATTTTCGTTTACTTTTAAATTTCTTCATGTTTAATATTTTATATAAATTAAATTTTTTGAAAACATTTTTCTTTTGTTCAAATTTTAATTTTTTTATTAAACTCTGTAATTATCAAATTTATACTATTCTTTAGCAATTCAATTTATTAACTTTTAGCTTTTAGAACAATTGTATCCTCAATTTTCATATCTTAGAGTGTCTTGAGTCTTTGATTCCTTATTCTGGCGGCCATCTTGTATTCTAGGAGCTCTTTAGAACGCTGGAATCTACTTGCATTGAGATGCTCGAATTTCTTCAAATTCATTAAGTTTCTGGATGCATGAGTTTCTCAAAGGGCAGAATTACCGAGATCTTTTAATGACTCATTTAAGAACAATCCGTTGAGAAGAGAGAGAGAAAGACGCCGCGCCCTATAGTTTGAATTCTTAAACGCTTTAACGCCAGACTAAATAAAAACACCGTGCACCTCGAGCTCCCTTTCCCGACAACGACCTGTTCTTGCGGACAGATTTCGTATATTTTCTGAATCAATATTGAATCTTCCGCGTGACCTTGATATAACAGGTAGCGCTCTTAGTTGCAACGTATCCTCCTCGATACATTTTCTTTTCTTCATCGCTGTTTTCGATATCCGAATCTCGCACCGAATAGTGATTTTATGACGCATTTTATTTCCGATTTTAATCAAAGAGCGACGTTCTTTTCCTTCCCCCGCGGCGCAACGTAATTTGCACATTAATAGATTTATGTGAGATATAACGAGCACAGCGATATTTTCTCAGCATTGACACTCTTTTTATCCGTCGCTTGATCTGTTATCTTAAACAATCGTGCGCTGCCATTGTATTTATATAGTATTGTACAGATATAATAATTTCTCGTACAATTTCGGAAGTACGAACTCTAAGCATACGCAATTGCTTCCGTTTTGAGATTATATCGTATATAACGTCCATTGTCTATAAAAATTTAACAAATTTTGATCCTTTGCATGAAAAAGAAAGAGGTTAAAATGAGGGATTATTCCTATGGGATTAACAGACATTAGCCATCCATCCATCATAACGAAGCTATTGTCTAAATAGAAGGGAATTTCTGAAACCATTGTAAAAAATTTTACTTAAAAACTTTTTATGGTTTTCATTCTTTTTATTTCCTTGATAAATTCAGTATTCTGCGGCAAGAATAAAAAGATTACAACTTTGTAAATGATTGTGTGAAAAATAGAAAGCAAATTATAGATAAATAAAAACCCAAATTAACTGTCATATATGTTATAAATTGTTGTCATACATAGTGTTGCCATATATAAAAATGTTTTAAGTTATAAACCAATTAATGACGATTTTAACAGAAAGAAGCTATTATAATTATAGAAAAAGTACAACGATGTATTTAACGTGACAAATGATGTGTCAAGCAAAATATTTGTTTCGACCTGAAATACATTTTCTGTGGCTTTGCCTTGGTGAAACAGTAATTGTCTTGAAGAAAAGAAACATGAACGACAGCTTTATCTCGAAGGATTTAAAACATATGGAAGAAAATATGGTCAAAAAACCTTCATTAAATTGAATCTTTTGAGCCTTATTCAATTTCCGTTCACATGCTATCGACAGGTTCTTGTTGACGAAGAAACATGACAAAGAAAGTCGAAGATAAAAGCTGATGAGCTTGTATTTGGAGTCAAATTTCATAAAAAATATGTTCTATGCTTTTACCATCAATTGTTTACTTACCATTAATAATAATTAATGTTTCATGGAAATTCTATGAAAAAATTGTATGAAAAGAAAAATAAATTATCTGCATCTTTATTATAATAGCAAATTAATATTAATCACCATTAGCTTGTCCACATTTTCTATTTGTCATTTTTCAAATGACATCTGTTTGTCATTTTTCAAATAACATTTCCAAATTCTGAAGATATCCGAATCTCTTAAATTTTAAAGATTAAAAAAATAATCTATTTAAAAATATCCAATTAAAACAAAGTGAGATGCAGTGATCTGTAGCACCCTGTAATTTTTGTATCCTTAAGCGCTAAATTAGATTAAAAAACCGCATTATTTGCTCATAAATTATTTTTTTACATTACCTATCCTGTATATTTGATCATATTTTTTTACGAAACTTAAAATTTTTAGGGATATGATGCATCTCACAATACATAAGTATATAAAATATTTTAACTTTTGTGTGTTTTCTGTTCTAATTCATTTCGATTTAAATCACACATTTATATTTTATCTGTTTTTCTTTTCGAAACAAGATAGATAGCGTTTGTAAAAAAGTAGCAATCGATTTAAGACGTATACGGAAACGAATCGAAATCATAAAGAAAATTAAATTACAAAGACGATGACTTATTTTATTGACGCAGGTGCAGCTGTCGTGACGTAGTCAAAATTCACGAAGGTCAAAGCCGATTAATTGTGATTTTAGAAAAAGTGCATATGCAGGCCAAGAGAATTTTTATAAATATTTTTTTCTCCGCTTGTCGGATTAAATTTCGCAATTAATGTCAACGATTCCATCAATAATTCATCTTTATCTCAATTGACAATCGATCCAATCTATGATCGACAAGCAAATCCGTCAGACCAAATGGCGTGAGCGTAAGTTATGATAAGTGCTTTGCTTGAAAATAAGAATCGAAAAGTAGTTGTAAATTATTGTCAACAGAAACGCGTTTAAAACATACACACGTTTAAATACCGCGCAAATTTTAACAGCAAAAATATAAAAATAAATATATAAGATATATTTATTTTTTTAAATGATTTTTCTCGCTTTACTATCATCAATGAGACAGAAAATTAGTCTTAGCTTTCATCTTATATATTTCACGTTACTCGAGTTTCAATGTTAAACTGTTTTTCACTGATACAATTCATAAGAAAGAAAGAAAACTATAAGAGTCGTCGGATGATTCTGAGACGTTCGTAAAATCTCAATAGTGTTTCTATATCCCTAGCAATAATTCTCAATCGTCGAGGACTTGAAAACATCTTCGTCAAGTGGCTGGAGTACTCGCGCGAGTAAAGTGATTTCATGAACGAAAATTATTTCAAAGTGACAGGATCGGTCATAAAACCGGATCATAAAACTAGTAATAAATGTAGTTAGTTTAAATATTTGAATATATATATATATATATAGGGTGTCCCAGATCTAACGCACCACCTGCGAATGGTAGATTCTTGAAGTCATCTAGAGACGAAAATCCTAATACCAAAATATTGAGACTACAAGTTTTGTAAGTCCCAAACTATGTAACAGACTTGAGCGCGTGAATTTTTAATAATCAGATTGGCTATCTTTAAACGCTTCCCATTTAAAAATTAATGTGGCCTCAACATTTTGATATTAAGATTTTCGTCTCTAAATGACTTCAAGAATCTGCCATTAGCAAGTGGTGCATTATGCCTGGGACATCCTGTATAAATATATTTACAATAGTATTAATAAATTTTATATTTATAAACTTGCCTTTAAATTGCTCAATTTTTATTTTTTTATGTAATTGCACATTGCACGAGATGTGGTCATTGTTGTCAAAAAAAGTTTCTACACTTTTTTAGTTCTCGGATATTTTAATTCTTTGATCTTTGGATTTTCGAACCTCCTGATCTTTAGTTTATAATTCTAAAAAATGAAATAACTCAATACATTTGCGCACGAATACGAATATAGCATCCAAGAAAAAAATTGCGAGAGAATACACACCCCATGATAAAAATACGGCATTTCCGCGAATCGCTCTAATTTCTTCAAATAAATTCCTTTAATCTAACGCAGCAAGTTTTAAGGGGAGCGTGAAAATCGATAATTGAAATAAGATCGAGCCGTGCGAAATCAAAGGAAATCAAAAGCCAAATAGTTCGGTAGCGCTTCCCTACATGGTAGTCGAGGAAGAGGAAGCACGGCCGTCGGTGGTACCACGCGGCTCAGAAAAAGCGACGGAAGGCCGAGGTAACATCAAAGGGAAGCGACAACGGATATGCGTAAACCGTGAGCCGCGCGAATGCCGAAAAACCGACAGAGCGCCGCGGTTAGGAGTAGCTAACCGTGGCGAGTGTTCTTGGGAAAAGCTCATCAAAGAACCGCGGACGGATAAATGTAACCGGGCCGTTTAGCGCGAATCCCTCGCTAATTTTAATTACCGACTGATTTACGTCTCGATATGTTCTCTCTCGCGTGCGCGGCTTGATGCGGGCTCTTTTTTTTTCTCTCTCGCGTTCCCTTTTCCCTCTCTCCGCAATGTTCCGGTTTAACGCTTCTCTTTCTTCTTCTTCTTCTTCGGCGCGGGTGTCTTCTTCTCGTTCTCTTTGCAGCACGTGGGTGGAAGATGCCTCAGGAATTCGTCCCTGTCTCTTTCTCTATCGCTACTCACCTCTTTCTTTCCCTCTGCGTTAACATGCCCTGTGATTGCCCGCGAAGAGGGAATGATAAATTTGTCGAAGACGGCCGGATATGGATTAGCGTCATGATTTACGTCACACCGGATAACGAGAACTTGTCGCCTGACATCCTGTTGCTACTTACTGAAATTTACTTTTTTGTATGCGCTATGGTGATTCAGCTCGCACTGCGTTTGAACAGAACATAAACTGGGAAGAGGGGAAAGAAAGGGCGATTCTAACAAACTATTTAAAAACAATTTCTTCATTGCTCCTTGTTATCGTTTTCACCGTACGCCGTACGTACAGAAGATTCTCGTGATCTCGCGATCGATCGTCGTGTAGGAAACGTCTTATCTCGTTTCCGTTTGAGAAAAAGGTCGACATTTCTTCCGCCCATTCCGTTCGGTGTAGGGGTAGCCTACCTACCTATCTACCCAGCAACCTACCTACGTGGGGTACGAGGACATAACTGCCAGTAGTCGCCTACATAAGCGTCGAGACGCAATATTCAGTTTGGTTTGATGTCACAGTCCATCACCCCGCGGAGGGTGTTTTTACACAAAACAGAGAAACCCATCTTCCCCGTCATCGTCGTCCTCGTCGCCGACATCGTCGCCGTTTCGTCGATATTTCCTCTTTCCTCTCTGCCCTTTTCCACCCGCTCGCGCGCAGGCGATCCCACCCTTCCTTTTCCTTTCCACCTTCCTTCGATCGCACAGCTTCGGCTAAGCCCTGCGTGGAGAAGGAACGGGGGCGAGCGGGGTGGCCGCGGAGAGGTCGCTTTCAAGATGGCCACCGCCTCGTAATCGGCACTCCCGCAAGTGCATTAATCTAATAAGCTCGAGCTCTATCAAAGTCCTACTTTACTTTTTAATGCCAACTACTCGCTGCATTTCTGCGATAATGTCGTACTTTACATGACATATATGTGCGGCCACAATCTATTTTACAATAGATAATCGTTAAGAGCATGTTAAATTGTATATTTTTTTTTATTTCTTCGTCTCCTTTTCTCTCGACTAAACTTGACTGAGGACAAGCGTTAACAAGCTGCGTCGCTGCTATTCAAGATTGATCGATGCAGAAAAGGGTCGGGTGGTCCCCTATCGGCGAGAGATTTGACTGGCTCGATTATCACAGATTACACGGTGTATCCATCGGCTGCTGTGGAAGAAGAATCTACATATAATGGAAAGCTATCCGTGGCAGACAGCGTGGCACCGAAAGCCTCTCCTTGTTTCTTTCCTCCCGGGCGTGGCAGTAAGGAAGTGGAATCGTGCTTATGAAAACAAAAAGCCGCCAATACCGGATAGACCCGGCCGAGTGCCTGAGAAAACATCGAAATGTTCTCGGAGTCCTGCGGAGGAATCATGACGTTGCTACTGCTCTTATTATTGTTCTTATCAGTCGCGAAGGATCGAGAAACTGGATTAAAAAGCGGATTATTCTCTCAATGTTGAAACATTTAGCGAGGTCTATTAATTAATCTATATTTCAACGTGCGTTCTTTGTTAGTTTAGAATTATTTTATTCCATTTTACTTTAGAAATGTAGATTATAATTGATGGACTTTGCGGAACGTTTCCATATTCGAGGAATAATTGGCTTTCTAATCTGTTTGATTAATAATTAATCATTGTCGCCGTAAAATTCCGGATAATTATAAGATTCTTTGTAATTATCATTAGGATATTTTATAACAATCTTAGTAAATGTACGAAATATAAATTCCATGCACAATGCATCTTAAAATTATTATATCAATAATTTACAGTTATTTACTGATTTTGTAACGTGATCGTTTATAATTATCATCTGTTTCCACGATATTGAAACGTGAGAATGATCGTTACGTGTGAATAGAGCAGTTTCCGCATCGAGAATGGATGGAGCATGCATTCTCGTCGTCCGTGCCAGACAGCGTGGCACCGATGGTCAAAAAAAGTCCGGACCGACACGTCGGCGATGGGCGGTGGCCGACTAATTAACGATCTGACGAAAGCCGGCGACTATTAACACGAAACTCGCTTCCTCTTATGCCTCAGGAAACTTGAAAAAGAGGGAAACAGCTTGGAACTTCTTGAGAGGAGGGTATCAGACGTTCGCAATGAAATATTTCTGGCGCACTTGTGTCTGGGGTGTCGATTAGGTAAAAGTGAAGAAAAAGAGAATATCATACTCTGAAGTGTTCGAAAGGCAATTTAATATCTTTATCATCCTTTCTTTGGTGTAATTCTAATCTCGTTGCCTCGTTATTTATTTACTTGCGACACGCATTTCGGAGTTTCGTCAGTTTTATCCACCGTCGCGTCAAAACGAATCGAGTTTTACGGCCGAAGGTCGCCCACGTGTCAAATAATTCATCGCGCAACTATCGATCCCACGCGGTTCATAATACGCCGGCCCGTTATTCCTCGCACTCGTTAATCAGCGGCGACCTGTCTCGGATTAACGACTCGTCGTCGCGCGAATGACGCGCGACGGAAGAGTTTCGTCCGGCGAGTCGAATATTGTGTATCTTACGAAGAAAGGCCATAATGGGCCTTAATGGAGCTGACTGTCAGCGGGGTTCCTTCTCCGCGGAGCGAGCGGTGGCGCACATCGGCGGACTGGACAATGGCCGCTTCGGTAGCCATGCCGCGCGCGTCTGTGTGCGTTTGTGAGCGTCCGCGTGTGCGTGGACGTTACTCGACAGAATTCCATATGTTTTTCCACGCACGGCAGTCCGCCGATGGAAGGTTGAATTAAGAATATTAATCCCGCGTAATATAGGTACGATAATACGCGAAATTAATAATAATTGCGCCCGTATAATATAACGGACGGTACCGTTGACACCGGCGTACCGCCGCACATTTTTCTTCTTTTCTTACTAGGTCGATATAGATTATATTGCGCTCCGGTGAAATGCAATTTCGTCCATCGACTTGGCGGCTACGCGACGGCCTCGTTAACAGGAAGCTCCGGAGTGCACGCGCCTTTCACGTAACGCCTACGCGATTATTATGCTCGAACCGAGAGGCAGCTTCGAAGCCATGATCGCGAACGTTATGGCCGCCAGTTTCTATTTTACGAAACCTTTATACGGGATCACGCGCGAAGAATATCTCGTTACTTGGCACGTCAAAGGCGAGTTTGAAGGAGACCTAATTAATATCGCATCGAAACATGAATCCGGAATTCGATTGTAAACTTTCTATCGCAATCTTGTAAAAATAAAATTTTTATCTTGATTGGCAATATCAGCAATTATCACCTGTTTCTTAAAAAATAGAATAACGCATTATACAGCCAAAGATACATTCAAAATTTAATAATTAAAAATTTAAAGAATTCTACTTTTTTCTTGCAATTATATTTAGCATTTTAATTTAGTAACGCTATTTGTTTAATTTCTAAGAAGCTGAAATTGCGTTACATAATGTTAAAACTATTACTATAATTGTTGGTAGCATAAAAAAAATTGTAAGTTTGCTGAAAAACTGTCAGGGATTACAGGGAGAAAGTTTACCAAAAACGAACTCGACTTTTATTTTTTAAAAAGAATTAAACATTGTGTGGTTTTTATCAAAACTTGTTAGTTGCCTTGTTGCCAATTCAATGACACGCATAGATTTTTAATAATGCATTCATTGTTAATGAATTTTGAGGTTTCTCCGGATATCATTCACTGAGAGAAAAATATACTTATTTTTGGACTCAACCGTAATTTTATAATCTTTCTAACACGAAATATGATTAACTTAACTATATGCACCATTATGTTAGCCATAATTATCGATAGAAATATAATAAAATTATGATTGAGTCCAAAGATACTAATTTTTCTCTCAGCGTTAATTTATTATTTATTTATGATAGTTCTCTTTCTCTCTCTGATTCACGGACACACAACTGAAATTTGAAAACGACAACTTTGAATTTTTTTAAATTTATGACAATATTTGATCGGTCTTTTACTCCATAAATTTTTTTGCCTGTCCTAAATTTCTTTATACTTTTACCTACCCCAGTTATTTTTATGAAAGTCAAGTCACGCTTTCCGTATTTTGGCATTTCCAACGATAAGCCGTTGCCCCTGGGTGGTCAAAATTCTGCGCCGTAAGCCTTTCCTCACAATAACTGTCTTTCATCCGGACATGGTCGAATCTTAGCACGATGGGCGCCAGATACCGTACAGCCGGAAACTACTGTCAGATTAGCATTTCTTAACGAAAATTCTGATGCGATTAGATTGATCTTGATTAACATTTACAATATGTCAACAATTCAAATTCAACATTCTGTTGAAAAGTTGTAACAACTGGAAAAAGGAGAGTAACCTAACATGAATTTGATTGCACTAATACACACTAGGATTTGAGTGAAAGCGTACTTTGCTTGGATAATTAATTTCTTTTTCTCAAAAAAAAAAAAAAAATCCTTTAAAGAATTTTTTTTAAAAATCTGATCAAGAAGAAATTTTTTTGGACAAGGAGGTCTTATTATATACATATGTATATTGCGAAACTGTGAAATATAACATTGATATCTAGTTTGGAATTAGGATTTAGAAAGAAAAGGCAGAGTAGGATAATGTAAATTCCGTGCCACTGTGTTCAAAAAGACAGCTGAATGCGTTATTCCTTTCGGGATAATTTGCTCTCAAAGTTTTTATTTTTTGTTCGGCATTCGAGGCACAATGCTACCTTTATATGACAAAACGCAAGCACATTCACACTGAAATAAACGCGTGTGCACGTTGGAAAACGAGGTCTGGTGCGAGCCTATAACCTGATATCCGAATACAGAACCGTCTGTCAGAGTCGAGAATCGTGGAAAGCTACGAAGTATCGAATTAGGAAGAGGAGAAAGGGTATCGTTAAAGATGCTTTCTAATCTCGAGATCTTTCGAAATAGGTCGCCTGTGTGTATATCCATTCACATCATCCCTAACAATTTCATTTCCTTTCCCAATAATTTGAGAAAATCACACAACTTTAAATAAATTTTAAATTTAATTAATTCAATTAAATGAAATTCATCATAAAATTTGCAGAAAATAAATTTACTTAAATAAAATTGCTTAAAACATTTTTTTGTATGACGCATATTTTATGTTATATTAAACATTTCAAAAATCTATCTCCATAGCTCTTCGATATTCGATGATTATTAGACGAATTCTTTACTTTGTTAAATTCAACAAAAAAAATAAACATAAATCATTGGAAAATTGTCAAAAGGAACAATCAGCGCCTGGTTGTTTCTTTTGTTGCAATAACAATGCTTTGCAGGGTATTATTCCATTTATAGGCGTGGTTAAAGCATACTTAGGACGTTGAATGACAACAATTGAGTAAGATATTAATCATCCTTGAGACCGAAATTCTTCCACATTTCGAAAAGTTCACAACATCGATATTATTTACCTATTGTGACTTTTGTGTCGAAGCGGTTCTTAGTTGCCACAAATTCAATAAGTACCATGAGCAGCGTAACAAAAGGGACGTGTCAGTAGGTCCGTGAGCGAAAAAGTAATTCATTTTCGGGATATCCTTAGTTAAATTGGAAAATCCTCTCAAACTTCAGGAGTCCACAGGGTCGTACTGTGGAATGGCCACAACCTTTGTCTCTTCGCGGCATCCGTTTCCGGCCCTTATCTTACGTTACATATGTAACCACCAGCGCTCTACTCCACCCATTGTTGGCCACATGTGGCTCGTCTCGAGAAGTTTGCTTACGTTGGCCCATCTAACACAGCGAAGCTATGCGGCCAGACCTGAGTATAAACGCAAGCGTCGAATCCGCGAAATCACCGTAGATAATTCTATCTAATCTCCAAACGATTCCACGAACAATTCGAGTGGCCTTTGATAGTGCAATCGGCACCGGTAAGAGGATGGCCACTCTGACTTGTACTTGACGAACTACTTGACGAGGATATTTTGTCTCGCTGCGAACGCTAATTAACGCGCGTTTCTAGAAAAATTTAAAGAACGAATCTTTTCGATTCTTTGCAAAATATGATGTAAAGAGTCTTCTTCTTATAAAAAATACGAGATTATAAAGCATGTCAGAATTTTAAATCCGTCGGCAATTTTAGATCCGTCGCATTTGCAATTTCGACAATTTACGTGAGAAGATGATATGCAACACATGTATGATTCGGAGAAGTCTGTGAAAATTTAACTGCCTAGCTTGCTACATTTATCCAGGATTATTCCTCGATACCACGCGCGTTCTACGCAAGGGAATTTATACGAGTTTCCGCCTGTTACGAACGTAAGCAAGGACGAACGTCGTCCGCTCCGTTGGCTCGGAATCGACGGGATCACGTCGAATCTCGTAGAAATCTCGTTTCCGACAAGACGGTCGTGGCGCATTTCAAATGTCGCCAATTTCTTTTCTCTCATGACAAGAATTAAGAGAAAAAAAATTATGTCAAGAATGAAAAGTTTCTTATTTGTAAAATTTTCCGCATGCCATGTTAAAAATATTCTTTTATCCCATCCAAAACACAATGTTTGCTATACCTACGTTAAAGAAGATTAAACTGACATGTTGGACTAAACCAACAAAGATTGAATTAAGCACGTCTGCATTAAGAAGGGTTGCATGAAGCTTTGCGTAAACAGGAAATAACATTAAAAATCTATATCCGGTCCATTACAAAGTCAAATCTAACTTAACATCCACTATGTTTAAATAATAAATTGATACAATGTACTCAGTAATTATAATAAATAATTAATTAATAGGAAAGACTAATGTATACATTTTAAAAATATAATAGATAGGTATTAACTTCACTTCTGTTCTTTCTCTGCAAATTTCTTTTATTTTTTCTCAATTGTTATTTTTAGTTTTTTTGAGCTTTATAATTTCGAATTAATTTCTGATATTAAGTGCATAAAAACTTTTCTAAAGTGCCATTTCGAGATAAGTGTGCAAAATATCTGAATTCCTCATCTCGGGATTATGGGGTTGCATCCAGTTTTACCTCTGTGAAAAGATGGTGAAAAGTTGTGAGGGAATGGAGACAGAACAGGCAAGAGAGAAGAGGGCAAAGAGTGAAAGAGAGAGAGAGAGAGAAAGAGAGAGAAGCGTACAACCGCTCTGTGTTGACTTTGGCTCGCAGCCTCCAATTTCGGCGACGGCGGCAGCGGCGGCACGGATGGAAATATCGGCCGCTAAAATAAATCGACGACAAAGACCGGCGATCCAACGACACGCTCGCTCGCTGGAATGCTTGATCGACGAGTCCTTTCCCTGCCGAAGATAACAATCCTGCCCGACAGATTGCGTCCGGAGTGCATTAAAAGCAGCTCGATTGAAACCACATATTTCCGCGTCGATCTCATGCGTTTCACATATGTGACAAAATTTCAAATCGCTTTCTCATTAGTTAGAGTCAAAAGGATATTCATCTGGAAAACACATGAGACAATTAATTTTTCACGTTTTTACATTGTTATAATAAATTAAAAAGATGATTTGCTGCTCCAACCGAGAGAAACTGAAACAAATAAATTTACATTAAACAAAGGGGTGGAATCGAAAAATATATTGTTTAGGAATTATGCAAAATGTGAAACAGTTTGTGTTTCAAAAAATGAACAAAGTAGTATCCCGAGAAAAAGGAATAAAACATTTTCATCGCATTAATCGAGATTAAATGTCCATTCGAATAATTAAGATCTTCTCAACCCAATGTATCTCGAAGCAGCGAATTAGTTTTTTTTTCTTTTCGTACAGAATAGCACGTGGAACTCGACTGAATGTCGATAAAAAATAATTAGAAGCCGTTTGCTACATTATATTTTAAATACAGCGCGCGTTCATCTAGTTACTCCCACTGACACTCGTGACAGCCCCAAAGAGAGAGAGACTGAGAGTGGCAGTTAAAAAAAAATTCGCGCGCGATTCGCCGCCTAAAAGTGGCGAATTCGTCGCGCGCGAATGTTTTTCTTTTTTTTCCCCCGAATCAAAAACATTTTCCGTGCCGATAAATCCGCGCGCAGACGCGCGCAATGACTACCGTCGGCGACATAAGCCGGCGCGCGGCGCATTGAATCGCGACGTAACGTAAATGTCACGTGTATATCCGGGGGCCGTGATAGCGCGAACGGCGTTCTCCAGCGTCCCGCCGTTAGCGAGGCGACGTCCCGCGGAAAAAAAGGGACGTCGAAGGAGAGGAGACTCGCGAGACGTGGGAAAGCTGGCCGGACGAGGGACGAGCGAGATGCTCGTGACCATTCACCTGTCAACTGTCTTCCATCCACGCCGTGTCCCGTCATCGGCGATGCTGCTGTTGCTCCGGCTCTGTTCTGCTGTTGCTGCTGCTGCGCGCTGCTGCTGGGCTCTTCTTCTTTTTCCACCTCCTTCCCTGTTCTCTCCTTCACGGTGGCACATCGGCTGGCTCACGTAGTGCCTACCAAAACATCCTCGACGATCCTCCATTTGACTCGCCATTCAGCACCGGTGAAACAGCTTAATATAATCCTATTTAAGAAGACGGCCATTGTGGTGGGACTCAGGGGAAATTCGACGGAACGTGACCAAAATTATTTACTCGTTTATTAGGATTCGTATAGATTCGGGGATTAGAATTCACAGTTGATGCACGCGACAACATGAGCTTGATGGCAACTTTGCGAGATTACAGGGACTGAACGACATTTCTTAACTTTTAACAGCGTACATTCTGCTAATCTCGATAATAGGATAATCCAGTCCATCTAGGAATCACCCTACTCTCACGTTGCGCTTTGCGCTTAAAAGATTATTTTACAAATTTATATATAATTGTTATTTTTTAGAGATACAGATATGTGGTTAGAAATATAAACATTTACTCCCATGTGTTTGTTATTTCAGCGTAAAACAACATATGAAACAATACACGCTTCGCAATGCAGGCAACGAGTTAAGATATCGAAAGAGTTCGTCTTTTCATTACAAAGCTTACGGAAGAAATCGCGTCGCGGCTTCTAAGGTCTAAGAAACTGATGCCAAGTGTATACGGAAAAAAAAACGACCACAGTTAGTTAGATTACCATGACATGTTTGGTTCAACAAAATTTAGTTGGATTGAACAGAATTTCTGGTTATTATAATTAAATATTCTGGTACGCAACTAAAACATTTTGTTGCTTTCATCAGAATGCAATCATATTTATTTAATTACCTACACTAGAATATGTGTAACCAAACTTGTCAACTTAATCAAAAATATGGATCGTTTTTCTTCCAGACACTCTGGTTAATATATCCAGATTTCTGATTAATCCAACAAAATTCTTTTTTCCGTGTAGATTTCAAGTACACGTCCGCGCGCACTGAGAGAAAAATATAGTTACTTTTGGCCTCAACCATAATTTTCGAATATTTCTAACACGAAATATGATTAACTTAACTATATGCATCACTATGTTAACCATAATTATCGTTATAGAAATATTCGAAAATTATATTTGAAGCGAAAAGTAATTTCTTGTCTCAGTACGATAATAAGCTGTCGAGGGCGCGAGACCACGACAGGACGGTTTAGGTAAATTCTCAGCCATGTGTCTCGCAAAGTGTCTCTCCGACGGAATGCCGCGGTACGTGCTCAGTCTTTGAGGGCTCGTGCGCCGTGCGTGAATGCGAGGGCGGAAGGGAGTCCTGTCAACGGGATCCCCGAGCAACGTTCTCCCGCATCGCGGAAGAAGAACGGCCTTTTTACGTGACACACCAGACACGGCACTCGCGTGCGCGATCGGGGTTGTCAGCAACTTGACCGATGGATCGACCGTCGGATTCTCTCGGATTCGTGCTCGAATACACGCACCCGCGACGCATCCGGATCGCATGATCGATCGAGAACCTCCGTGACGACGCTTCTCCGATCGTCGACTAGTGGGTCCTCGCGCTCATGTCAACCCTTTTGTGATCCGCGCCAAGGTGAAGTCACGTCGGTGAAGACACATCGGGCATAAAATTAGAGCCATTCACTCTCCCTCGCATTGTGTCGGACTTTTTATTGTCCGTTTGTTGAGGATAAGGTTACATCATCTTTCAAGGCAGTGACATAAAAATTGAAGAATCTGATGATTCGACGACGCGAAGGAATTCGACAACTTGGATATCTAACGAATTTCGACGGAGGATCCGTCGACTTTCGGTCGCTCGATAAAATGGACCGAGAGAGGATCTTGTAGCCCGGTCGCGAGGATGCCGATCGTTAACGTCCATCGAGAACCGCGCGAGCCTCTCCGCTTCTCCACGTAAGGTCGCATTGTTTACGGGCGACGGGCCCCGTGTCGCCCCTTCGGATGATATCGCATAAATGGCCGTGCGCGCGTGAGTCGTCTTCCACGGCGAGACTAGTCATCGTCTCTCCGGTCGCCGCGCGTCTTCCATTGTTGCGCCCTTCTCGATGCGCAGGAATCCCGCAGGATGTGTCACTGCCTGTGACGCAGCAACCTGCGCGCAGAGCAGGTCGAAGTGGCGACGACGGCGGTGGCTGCTGCGGCTGCGGCTGCGGCGGGGACGCGGGGGGACGCGTTTTTATTGTTGCCTTCGAAAAATGACCACACGAATTTTTTTCTCTCCAGTTCCATTGAGCTCCTCCTGGAGGGCCTCGAGACGGATACCTCTCTCGCTCTCTCGCATACCCGAAGCGGAGCTGCCCGAAGCGGGGCCCGCACACTGAACCGGCTTTGCGCGGTTTCATTCATAATGCCGGCCACACCGGGCCCCGGGGCCTCGGGACCCGGGACCTCGAGTGGACGACTCGAGCGCGCGAAGTGGACCGGATGGTATTTCACTTCTTGACAGCCGTCGCTCCTCCTCGTTCGCTCGTTCGAATTACGAGTATACCGAAGGCAGGCATTTTGCTTACTGTATAAATAGTCACCGCGCGATATATAGATGATCCGCGCGGGTAGCGTCGACCGCGAGGTAGAAGAGAAGGTAGACCTCGATAATGGCGCGGACCGGTGTGTTGGTATATTAACGGGTACGTTCTTCTCTCGCTCTCTCTCTCTCTCTCTCTCTCTCTCTCTCTCTCTCTCTCTCTGTCGACGTGTCAAAGAATAGTAGATCGGTTAATAATGAGAGTTAACGGTACTAAAATATCACGAAAATTACGTTTCTCTGTCCTGTAAGAAAGATGGAAACTTTGTGATATTTACCTCCGCTATCTGCTATAAATAGATCACCTAATATATTCTCGTGTAGGTTTATAAGTAATTCATTAATTCGTTCCAGCCTTTTAAATTAAACGACGACGAAAAGATACGATTAAAACGTAACAGCGCTAGAGTTAAGCTTTTGTCATAAACGTTACGTAATTCGATGCTGAATCTTATTCAACCTTGCGATGGAAAGATTAATGATCGGAGTAACAAAACGTCGCCATATGATTTTCGCAAGTCTAGTCCGCGAAATCATTTATCTTCTCCTGCTTCGATTCAAGTAAGGATACTGACTGAATATTATGTTACAGTAATAAAAAAATTCATTGTTATTCGTGCTACCAAAAAGACATTCTTTTTCTTTTTTAAAAGAAAAAAGACAAACTTTCTTTTATTTTATTACTTAATCTATTATATAACAGAGCCATTTAAAATGCAATTATTTATCAATTTTATCTTTTTTTTTTGGAAAAGTCATCTTTCTATGCTTGCGAGAGAAACGAGATTACTTTTCGGTGTCTCTTTCTTTCTTTTTCTTTCTAGTGTGAAAGAAAAATTCTATACCACAAAAAAAGTTATGTTCAGTATCACGGTAAGGGCGACAGACCGCGAACGTCGGAAGAGTGTATTCTGAAGTAGCCAGGTTGTCTAACGCGAGAAACAGGAATTTCGGTGGAATTTCACCTTACCCTGTTAAATATTTGCTTTTTCGCGAGGTGCTCGAGGTGCTTTGACGCCTTACCGCGGCTTTGGGAATACTGACGGTGATTTTTAACTTAGTGTTAACTCCACGTGGGTGACTTCAAGAGTCCGCCTCGATGATTTTCATCCGCGGCTAGGGGCGGACGACGCGCGTCCGATCTTCTTACGCGATCCTCGACATTTATTATTCATATATGCGACGACGCGTCGACTTATGCATCAAAATATTCACGGGAAATACAGTTTTCCGAGAGTTTCGCGAATCACAGGAGAGCCAATTGTAAACAGCTTACTAAATGTATTTGCAATACAATGTTATCCTTGTGCCATAAGAGCGAGCGTACGATACTTGCTTAGACTTCTGTGAAAAATTAACGACAAATATGTTGAAAGATTCACAGATAACTTTAAGTAGTCGAAGAACTGTTAACCGGACAGGAAAATTAAGATTACTGAAGGAAAATTTAAAATTCGCGTAAAATCTCGATAGCTCCGTCACCATACTCCTCTAACCCAATTTCTCGAGCCTCTGTCGTTAAAGTTCGTTACCATCCGCATTTATTTTTATTCCCATTTCCCGAGGTAACTAGCAGACGGCTTGGCACCACGCGCGCACGGTGCCATCATCGAGCGGCACGCCCGAGTATTATTCTTCCGGTCGACTCATCGATCGCCGGTCCATTTTATGTGCTGATTTATCGCCTGTTTGCTCTCGTCCGGCAGCGGGCTGCAGAAACGCGGCGAACGACCGATTTACGATCGACGACCGGAGGAAACATGACATAGGAAGTGAACGAAGGCCGGGAAATCCATGTAAGCTTACGTCTCCAGTAAATAAATATTATCACTTTTAAAATGATTAACATGTAATGGCACTTAATACATAAAAATAAAAGCGCCGGATAATCGAGTAATGGCTTGCGAAAGTCAGTAATATATGTTATTTAATTTTTATTTCTTTAAAAAATATTATTTTAAAGTGATTAGAGTTATTTGTTGAAAAGTCTTACAGAGTTTTACTTGTCAACGTCAAAAGTGATATAATAATTTTAAGTAAATCAGCTTCTCGCGCGAGAAACATCATCAATATTTTATTAATTTAAGATGCGGAAAACATCATTAATATTTTATTAATTTAAGATCTATTAATTTACGTGTCGAATTGATTTCAAAGATTTCCAAATATGCCGCCATATTTACCATCAATTTTTAATCCCACATACAACAAAGTTATTTGCGAGGATTAATTGGTCCCCACAAGTTTTGCCTTCGGATTTGGCGATGGGTGTTCTTACGGGTTTTTGAAGTAGAGCGAAAGAGAGTTGAGAGAAGAATGCGTCGGGTAGTTCTGCTATCAAACGGCTGAACGCCTCCGAAGACGAATGTCCCGCGCCACCCTCGAGTTCTCATCTCTCTCCTCGTCGGCCTCGTCCTTTCTTTCTCCGTCGAGCCACGGCATCCTTCTTCCTCCTCCTCCCCTCCGTCTCTCCCTGGCTCCCGTAAAGACACGCCAGCTTTCATGCCCCATTACCACCGCTTTGAAACACGCCACGGCGGACCAATGAGCTTTTTTATTGCTCTATTATTGGCAGCGCGGTTCGCCGAGTCCGCACGACGGCGGGCCTCGCAAAAGTTGCGGCGCGATTCTACAAAAAGCCCCGCCGACCGTGTCCCTTCAGCGTTGCCGCTACGAAACGGCGGGCCGGCAACCAAGTAGCTTCCTCCACAAGAAGTTATCTCTTAATTTAAAGGCTGGCTTCCCTCTCTCGAGTGTCTCGTTAACTCGTCGTGTTCGGTCTTCGAGCGCGATTGGCCGCGATCGGAAGAATTCAGGTTTAAGTGCAATTAAAAGGGAGACGTGATCATCGCTTTGTTTTGATATCGCCACCACTACATTGCTTTGATGAGATAATATATTTTTTTTTCTTTACATTGATTCGGAAGAAAGAAAGGTTAGTCAACCGTGTCTATAAATGACTGAAATAATATTCGGAATAATCTTATAGTCACGAAAATCGTGATATCGCAATCTCCTCAGAGGCTCACGGTCGTCGGATTACGAACGTCTGACGCTTTATTTATTGACCCGCCAACTAACTCTTTTCCAGAGGAGAGAGATCCGCGATTAGATCGACAGAGCGATCCAAGTCGGCTCTCTTAATCTTCAATCTCGGCGCCCAAACAAATTGTTAATCGATAATAAACATAATAACAAAGTGTAAGTGTGTGCAATGACGTATTAAATAATTAAAATGATAACGAAGATTTTTTTCAGATATTTGAATGCCTCGATGGGAAATCCCTCTTATCATTTTGGTGCAACAGATAATTCCGTTCTAGGAGGCCATTATTCTAATGTTAAATCAAGGTTGTGTCTGGCGCCACTTGGGCTTTAAATAATAATAGATAGCGATCAAATCCATTGCACAGGCCGTGATACAGACAAGTATATTCTGAAGCTTATACTTCACCGTAATCTTCCGCTACGAATGGTCGACATATTCGCGTGACGTATCTGTCATAAATGCTGTTCCTAATATACTGCAACGTCCATCACGGCGACGGGTTAAGTCAACATGGCTTACTGTCATCATTAGCAGGACATTATCGTACTAGATCAGAAAATGCTTCTACAACCTTCTGAATGCTTCTCGAGTATAATAACCGACAGCTTAATTATATCAAGATATTCGCTTATATACGTATATATGCAACTATTCGCCTTTTCGTAATTATTGCAACTTATCGTCTTTCTCGTGCATGCAGTTTATGTAAATTTGCCACTTTACATTTTCGAATTTTACATATTTGAAATTTTGAACGAAGATAAAATCGGGTACTGCTCTCCGGGAATTTAATTCTATATTTAATGCGGCGTGAGATCTTTTATTAAAGTTAGATAACTCGCTTATATTATTTTAGAATTAATTATAATTAAAATTTTGTTACAGGAAGGGAAGATCAAATTGAAAGCGAATAAAAAAATGGGGAGATCCTTTTTGGATATTTGAGAGAATACTTGTCTCAGATGAAAGATTTCCGTCCTTTTCATTGAACGATATTATTTCGCGCCCGGGCTAAAAGGGCAGAGTGTTATAAAGGGAACGAAGGTTTTTATATTATACCGGAGTCTTCCTACGCTTCCTTCGGGCTCAAAGTGTACAAGTGTCGGACAAGAGAGAGGGAGTACTTTTTATTCTACCTCCACGTCCTACGCGTATATTTAACTTAGCATTCCTACTTCAACACCTCCTGCGCATTATCCGCGTCGAGGATGTCTGGCATCTCCGCTGATCCTTCGCATCTTCTGCAAGATACATCGCGATTTTAACGTTTGCGTTGAATTTCCATCAAGTCTTATGGAAAAGCCTGAACTTCCGTATGCTTTTACGTCCAAATTTCGATAACGTCGTTGTTATCAATGTTACACACTTCCGCATAATTATTTAACGTTGGACGCTATATTGTCCGATATCGCGGCGCAAGAGCGGCGGCGCGGAACTCGCGAAGTGTCAAAGATTCCACGCGCCGCAGATATACTCCCTGTTACGTACTGAGAATATTCTGTCAATCGTCGGTGGAGCTCGTTAGCGGCATCCGTCACAGCCGCGGACACGTCTCGGCGCCTTGGCTTCTCGAAATAATCGCGCGCGGACGCATAGAATACAGACCTCGTCTTTTCTTCGCTCCTCCTGCCGTCTCCTCTTTTCCATCGCGGGCGTGCAGTGTCCCGCGTGATCTATCGCCTTGTTAAATCTCGCATTTTCGGCAGTAATTGATTTACCGTCTCATAACATGTTTCGGACAAATAATTCGTTCTTCCTCTTTGCTCTACCTTCTTTTATCTTCAATCTGGTAATACTAACGGTTGAAGTGTTTTAAGTGTATTTAAATGCCTATTTCTACTAACGCAGATTAACTTTAATCTCGGTTTAACTTACTTTCCATCCTTTTTTAGTCCTGAGAATTAGAAAAAAAATAAAAAGTAAGTTAAACCGAGATTAAGGTTAATCTGCGGTTAATTGGTAGAAATGGACATAAGTGTGCTTCTATATAAAAAATATTAATCGATAAAGATCGGAGAAAGATTATTCTCGATAAAGAATAAAGTTTTTATAAAAAAAGAATTTGTATCAAACCGGTTTGCAACCGGGATCTTTAATACTTTAAATACCTTCAGCGACCGTTATATATATTTATAATAAATAGAGTTTATTAATCGCAATCAAATTTTTCTGTTGTTTATAGTTGTAATCGCGTATCTCTGCGCGATGCGTCTCTACAATGCACAAATACATTTACATATACAATACATACGTACATTTAACATTGACAATAACGCGGCGGGAGATTAGATGCAGGGCATTATGTAACGCGTTGCACAACGGACGATCGGCCACGACATCGTTCGAGCGAGCAGGAAAACAATTGGCGATGCAATTCAGCGAATTCTGAAGGGTGTTGCAACGCCACTTCCGCGCGTGGATATATCTCTCTGCATACGATGCGGCGACGAACGGCGAGGAACTAGACATTCGCGAGGAGCAAGTCACTCGTGGATAAAACGCGCGAGTAAATAAGTAAGATCTCTGCCACGGGGGTAGGGGATGGAAGACGAAAAACGGGGGGAGGGGTGGAGAACTGCGATCGTGGTACTCGGTTCGTCCGTGCAGGTGGTTTTGCGCGAGGACACGGACGAACCGCCGCGGCCGACGTTGTTTTCAGAACAAACCGACGAGCTTATACTCATAACAGGAAAAATATTAAATCACCGTCCGCCGTCGGCCCCCTCGAAGCTCTCGTCACCCCTTCCGCGCAACGATCGAGCGATCCTTAATCTCGCTAACTCCTTTCCGCCGCTTTTCGAACGATCGCGCGCGATTACGCGACGATTAATTATACAGATTATTATGTGAGTTACTGAAATAAAACCGGTCCCTCTCTCTCTCTCCCTTTTTAGAAGTATCGCTCACTCACATCCCCAGCCACCGTAATCCTATTTCTCATATTGCGAAACCGGGAAAGCAGGATTCCGTCCGATTTATTAATAACGTAAAATAATTTCCATGACGTCGTTATTAATCTTTTTTTTCTTTCAATAATGTAAAAGGAGAGTGTTATATATGTATATCGTAAAAGAGTACGCTTTACACACAGAAAAATCTATACTACTTATAAGTAAATATACTTGCTCCATTTATTTGGTAAGTTTATATATCCGCAAATCTATCATAAAGTCATCATAAGCATCACATTTACTTAAAACATATTCTGGACTTGTAACGAGTATATTTTAAACTATTATTAAGAAAATATTAGTTAGTTGAAGAAAACTATTATTTAAACAAAGTAAAATAAAATAAGTAATTGCTTTTCTCGTCCGTAGAATGAATATTTTTCCGTGTGTACGCGCGGATCCACGCGAGCAACGGCGAACGATAGGAATAAGAAGTGACTCACCGGCTCTTTAAACCGTAATTACACCCTACTACTAACCGACGACTACACCGTGCTATTATTAATACTTAATCCGTTGTACGAGACACGCGTGTACCACCTCACAGTTTGTTGGACGTCTGCCACTTTTAAACGAATAATGATTTATGATGAAACACAAGCTCTCCACGCGAGCATCATGATTTACCTACCTTCCCACAATGTAATCTCCCGCTCTCAAACGTCGTTTTCGTCGCACTCTGCGGTATTAATCTTTCTCTCGCTATATATTTCCCAGTTGAAATCCCCATCGCGGAATTTCAACGGGGTGCAGAGCGGCGCAGGGCGGAGCGCCGCGAAAAACGCGCGGTATTTTTTCCCTTTTCTGGAATATCGCGCTGGAGGATACGAAAACATTCAGTTCAATGTCCAAAACAAGAGAATTGCTCTCTATTTCGGGCTCGCGGCAAGTAGTAAACAATTCCGCGGATGCCGCTCGTAGTCCCCGGGTTCTCTCTCTCTCTCGCTGCTTTCTCTCTCTCCCCTCCCCCCTCTCTTTCTTTCTCTCTCTCTTTACGTTGCTCCATTCACAGGCGAGCGTATACAATATGTGTGCATCGGGCCAGGCCCCAAATAGCATTAAGTCATTGCTGCTGCCCGGTCGTGCGCACTCTATTTCCCGCTGTCGCAGGCGATCGCATTGTGCAGGGATGCACCTTAAGGGATCCCCATTCTCGCGCGCCGAGAACCGAGAAATCCGGTCAGACCACAATGCCGATCATTGTTTCTCAATTCGATCGGGGGCACCAAGCGGGACTGAGGGTGCGCGCCCCCGTAGCGTCGCACGCCACTTTTCAGCCGGCGGACAAGTCCCGTTGTCACGTCTCGTCGCCGGATTTCTCGGCTTTCCTTCTTTTTTTTTTCTTCGATCCGTCCCACGAGTGTTTAAAGCACGCGTGCGTTTATGTCTCGAGACGAATATTTAAATCTTTGCAAATACTCAACAAAGGGTTCTTCTATTCCGTCGTAAAAGAGACGGTCAAGAGGTAAAAGTTTCCAACAGATCTGTGCGCCAGATGCATCGAAACGCAAGCTTCGGAATATGGTAGTTTACTCCCGCATCGCGAGCGTGTTTCTATCCGTTGGCAACGCGCGCTAGAGCCAATGAAGACGAGCTCAGATCTCCGAGAACGATCAACGGGCCTCGGGGCCCGACGGGGGAGAGAGAGAGAGCGCGCGTGTTCGCGGATGCGTTCATGGATTTCACGGTAAATCGAGCGCTTTTAACGGCGGGTACGTTGCTGTTACGCAACGCTCCATTGTGTTGCGAATGCCTCCTGCGGTGTCACGGTAGAACGCCGGCCGACGCGCGGTATCTTGGGCAAATGGAATTACAACGGGATAGTATAATGACTCAATCGACCCACCTTTGATGCGGCTTAGCCGAGGAGGAGGAGGATGCCAACGTGCGTTTACGTGCGCCCCGTGTTCCGTCCATTAGAGGGATGCAGGGATGCGAAATGCACCTACGTTGCCGTCTATGTGGCACGCAGCAAGCTTTCCGAGAGAGCGCCCGATGCGTTTTGTATCCTTTAAGGATATCTCTTGCGCAAACATTTTCACGGCGCGTAATCTCGTTCCGCTATTATTATTTATAATACGGGTCAGGTTTATATAGATCTCGGCGTATCCCGCCGACAGATTACAGACTTGGAGAAGAGCGTGAATCTTGAACTTCATCGGAAAGCGTCGTTTTTGTTTCGTGCGTTCCGCTCCGACGTAATATGTTGTAAGAATTTCACGCGGTTTCTCGGTTCTCGTGACGCAGTTTAGGATAGTTGCAGTAAAACCTATTCTACAATAGTCGCAAGTTGTCAGTTGCTTTTTGCGACAACCAATAACCGTCAAGCTCCATATGTAAAGCTCAACGCTCGTTGGCGGTTGCAAAAGGCAACTCGCGATTTGCGATACTATTGTAGAAGACCCCTGAGAGGATAGTACTCGTTTGACCACGTTGCGATTGGACACAGACCAATCAAGTTATTCAGATTTAATCTCACAATCTGTACAATTTGATTGGTCTGTGTCCAATCGCAACGTGACCAAATGAGACATTTTCGCAGTAGAACAACAGCTTTAATTGTGTCGATATTACGATATTATTCATTTGCAACACAAAATAAGGGATAAATACCTTTTTTTTTACTTAGTTTTTTACATTATTTTTTTACAGAGTTTTTACTTATTGTTAGACCGCTTTCATAATTACTGGCACAATTTAGAGCTTTTAAGTGCTGGTCTACAACTTTGCTTTAAGAAAATATTTTAGCTCTAACAGTAAGCCGTAAACTGTAACCAATCACAGTCGATTATTCTGCTTACATTCGATTGTGTTTGGTCACAGCTTACAGCTTAGAGCTAAAATATTTTCTTAAAGCAAGGTTGTAGACCAGCACTTTCAATTTTCCAATTTTAGAATTTTTATTCTCATCTATTATCTATCGCTTCTCTGGATATGCTTTTCGAAGACGAAGGTCGCCGATGCCTCTTTCGAGGAATAATCATCACCTCATTAACGACGCCAAGAACACATCGAGGAACAGTCCCGCGGATACCGGCGCTCGTAAGGCGGCCGTCGGTTCGAAGAAGCGCAGCGGGCTTCCCTCGCTTCGAAGACTTAACAGCGTCGGGATACCCGGGTGTCGGAATTCCCTGGGACGCACGTACGTGTAAACAGCGCATCAGCCACGGTGTCGGTCGACGCGCGCAGCGCATGCAGCGATCGGGGGGATATAGGGGGGTTGAAGCACCCTAAAATTAGCCCCGCGGCAGCGGGACACCGCGTGCACGCGGCCCGCCCCGGGGCCCGTCCGCACCCACCCGCGTCGGAGAGCGTGAAAAAATGCTTACATTATCATCCGTAATTTTCGTAAACACCCGACCGACCTCGCGGACGACGCGAGGCGAGCGCGACGCCGTCGCTTCGCCGCCGTCGCCTCATTGCGGGTGGCCCTCGAGTAATTGACACTCTCCGCTCGCTTCCGTCGACTGCCGGGCCCCGCCCGTAGTCGACCGGAGGCCCTGAATTAGACTGCAGGCAGTTCCGAAGACAGATTTTACGGTCGGGGAAACTCGACACTTGCCGCGATCGGAAGAATTCGACCAGCTCGAGGAGGGATCGTTAAACGTGACGTCGCGCGTCGCTCCGATGATATTTTAATTGCGCCGTTTGCTTATCTAACGAAGAATTAGAAGCGAATAATCGCTCTCGTAGAAATTATGACCGTCCGCTCATAACTGTTTTTTTTTAACGTGGAATTAATGATGAATTAAAATTAATTTATTCAAATACAAATTATAGATGTACACTTTAAGTTACGCACGTTACAATAGTTATTAATGATAAGTGCGTTCGTGGATAATTGAATAACGAGAGTGAGAAAATCAATTTTTTCGATAAATGTACATATAATTAAGTGACACATCACTCACATTCATGCACACAGAAAAATATATACTACCTATGAGTAAATAAACTTCTTCTAAGTATTTAGTAAGTTTGTATATCCACGAATCTATCATAAAGTCATTATAAGCATCACATTTATTTAAAACATATAAACTATTATTATAATTAAGAAAGTATTCTTTGCTGAAGAAAACTATTACTTAAACAAAATAAAATAAGTAATTGCTTTTCTCGTCCGTAGAATGAACATTTTTCTGTGTGCGTGATAACAATTCTTTCGATATTTATTCGGTTTTGTGTCCCTCATGACATTTTGGTGTTACATATCGGGATTTAATCAAAATATCCAAATTTAATATCCAAAAATGCGCAAATCACGCAAATATTATAAAAACGCGGCGCGTCGTTACGCCTGGGATGTAAAGTATCCACGAGCGTGTTATAATTCGGCTACGCCGAATCGCGCGGTCGGATCACCGTGCGTGCGTACGGTTAATTAATTGCCTATTTCAAATTCGAATTACGTGTCGCCTGTGCCTGTGCCGCGGGATAGCCGCGGGCACGTATGCCGCCCTCGTTATAACGTTGGAATGAATGTTCGGGCGGACCGCATCCGGCTATGCGTCTACCCTCTCGTCGCGGTAGATGTGTCAATTAAATGCGAAATTAGCGGGTAAAACGACCCCGATAGTTGGCCCATAAACAAGCTCCGCCTCGCGCGCCCCATTTAGCGTTTAATGTCATAATGACGTTTGCATTTTCGAGCGCGGGCTCCGGCCAATGTTTACTTTATTTCGCATTAAAGCGCGATTAAGCAGCCGCCGGTCGCGATCGCGTCTCTCCGCCGCGCTCGCGGACCCGCGCGTTAAAAAAAAATACATATATATATATATTCGTAATATTAATTCGATATCTCGCCGTGCCGTCTCGCGCGTCCGGCAAAAACTCTTCAACGAAAACACGTTATCGCGGCGCGCGTTTCCTATTTTTCTTTCCATACTCTCGATTATATTTCTACAGAGTTCCCGTCAGCGAGATATCTCGTTACGTTTTTCCACGGTGGTTTCGACGTTACGTCCAACGATACACACGCGCGCGTATACACTACACCACCGTTTCTACGGATGTGGAAACGCGCGATTACGTGACCGAGTGAAGAACTTGCGCGCGACAATGTACGGAAAAATAAATTAGTGGGGCAAACAGTATTGTTGTTTTTATCTCCCCGCGCATACGTTCGGCTCTGCGGAAGGAGTCAACACGGAGAGGATGTAGTAACCGTCGATGGATAACAAGTTACGGCTGTTATCGCGAATAGCAAGCAGAATCATAACGTTTGAGGTGCACAATAATGCTGCGAGATAATGCTATAATGTCAAGTTGGATCGACATTTTATCTAAATAGAGCAATATGTTTTTATATTATGGATAATATATTAATTCGCGCAGTAGAAAGTAATAGATGCCGAAAGAAGCAAAGAGAAAGAAGAAAAAAGAATTTCATTTCGATCGACGGTCGACCGTTGTTCAATTGCATTTGTAAAACGGTTGCGCAGCTATTAAATAACAATAAAAGCTGATTGGAGTGCATATATATATACATCTGACCCATTCGATTGGGTTGTACGAATCGTTAACTCGACAACCGCCCGTGCTGATCGATCGCGTCCATATTACAACTATCAGAGCTAACATATGGATGTTGAAGATATTTTAAAGTCGGAATAAGATATTTGTCGTGCAAAATAATCGTAGCTAATTGAGTAAATTAATTGAATCTTCAATACAGCTTCGAGCCAGGGCGTTGCACTGTAAACTCCTATGGGTTGCCAGTGCTCCTACTCAATATTCGGTTACTTTGACTAAAACAATGAGATAAAATTGGCGACATATTGCGTAAGCCTTACTCAATATGTTGTTAATTTAATTAATTTAATCCATGTTAGTCAAAATTAATGAAATATTGAGTAGGAACAGTGGCGACCTATGAAATAGTTAAAAATTACTCAAATTGAGTATAATTTGATACTACGAGTTTAACAGTGTGCGACGGTATCTCGTCGTTCGCTTCATCAAGCGTCCTCCGGACGCTAAACTCACCCTTTCCTACCCCTTTTTCTTTATACAACACACGATTCTCCGCGGATTCTGTCATTTTTTGTCTGAGAGACCGCGCGCATTGGTTGTTCGATTTTTCCTGTGTATCGACACGCGAACCAATTTCCATTGGTCCGTCGCTCTCCAGAGCTTCTCTCTGTCGCCCTTCAATTTTCCTTCTCTCTCTCTTTCCTTCCTATCTCAGTTCCTCGCGGAATTATTGCTCTTTCTTTCTCTCTCTCGTCGCTGATTTCTGCGAAAGGGATGGGAAAGCGGAGAGAAAAGGACGCTGCTGTACGTACAATACATACGGGGGTGTACATCGCGGTTAGGTCATGGCTCTCTCTCTTTCTCTCTCTCTCTCTCTCTCTCTCTCTCCATCAGTTCGAGCGAGTACACGTTTCGCGTTTCGCCGCGGGTCCCTGGGAAACGGCACACCTGCGATCCTTCCGCTGAAACGGGCAGACGACGGCGGAGCAGAGCACAGTTTCGCCTCTCATCATCCCACCACTGTCCTTCACCCTTCACCCTTCGTCCGCCGCCAGCAGCCATGCGGGCTTCTTCGTCTCACCGCGCCTCTTTCTCGTCTAACATCCGCTCTGCGGTCCTCCCTCTACGCTCCCCTGGTATTAATTAATTACGATGTAACGGGCCACATCTGTCAAATTCCGAATTATGAGCTGATACAATGAGCCAGCGCAACTACACACGCTACTCCAAAATTTATTCTTGTGTATCCCACGACATCTACTATCCATACTCTCTATCCATGTTAATTGTGATCTTTTGCGTTCGTGATATTCTTACGGGTTAATCGAGGGATCGCATACGATCGCGTACGATGGGCTTTCCCACATAGCATCGTTTCAGTTTACGATCTCTCCCGTAAGAAGGGAGCACCGCGCAAAAAGAGCAGGAAAGAAAAGACGTCAGCGGTTCCACGCGAGCGCATAAGGAGAGGGAAGGCACGCACGCATGCACACGCCGCCCTACGTTAGTTTCGTAGAGCAAAATGTTTGTTTAAGTAAGCCCGAAGCCAAACTCTTTTTACTTGTCTTTTCCTTGCTCGAAATTGATGATTACGCGCACCGCTAATATGGCCACAACAGTTATGCTCAACGGAGGGCAAGAAAAAAGAAGAAAAAAGGGTGAAAGAAGAGATTGCGTTGACATGCGCTATGCAGAGAAAAAGATTTTGCAATTTCAAAATAATCATCGAAAGAGAGAGAGAGAGAGAGAGAGAGATTGTCAAGAATCAGATGTTTGAATTTAACTCGAATTCTAAAACTTTGTTTCATAGCTTGAAAATTCTTCACTGACCATGTTTCTTTTATTTATATATTAAATTTATATTTTATATATTAAAAATGATGAAAAAATGATTGGTGAAATTGAAAGTAAGATTGTCATTTTTAAAATCTCTTTATTTTATAAAATTTGTAAATAACACGTAATGAATAATTTAATCACAGATGCCAATGATAAATTTCATAAAATATACTATTAATAGTTTATATATTGTTTATATGTATGTACATGTAGTTAAACATCATACTTTATACATATATAAATATTCTTCTGGATATTAGCTAAAGAAAAATTAATTAATTATTTAGCATACTTTTACACAGAGATGATATTTCATAATTTATTTTTACATTACTAGAAGCTAAAAGATTTAAAAAATACATAACTCAAATGCTGTTTTCGTATTTCTGTCTCGTCATATAACACCGAAATATTCAAAGCAAATTTTCCATCTGTGTTTACAGTGCACATGTGTGGGAAGCGGATTTTACGTTCCAACATTCTGAAAAACTTTTCTGACCAGATCGTGTCCTTTTCATTGCCACCATGTGTTAGCATTCCAATCCTTTGACGTTTAATGTTTCGCCGCTTGTTTTTATCACAATTTGAAAAAAAAAACGAAAATGCTAGTTACAGCAGTTATTATATCGATTCTATACGATATTTTCAATACTGCAGTATGTTTTTTTTTTCTTTCTAATTTTTCGGGATTTTAGCAAAACACACTACTGCTTTTATATGTATATATTATCTATTTTACGTTTTATTTCGAACACTATATTTCTATCTATTTTATTATCAATATTTTATTTATTAATTTAAAGATTAAATTGCAGCTTACATCGCAATATTCGTTCTGACGAGCGAAAAGCGACATCGCGCGAGCAACCTCGGATGGATAACGTGAAATGTTTGCCGTGGAGATAAAGGACGAGAGGGGCTGCTGCATTGACTTTCTCACCCTCGAATCGCGGTTCTTAGCGCGGGTGGATGAATTTGTGTGTTTGCCTGGATTATTGGAAAGCCAATAATGGCACGGGCGTTTACGCGTAGTGCAAATAGTGCTCTTTACACGCTTCTCTCTCTCTCTCTCTCATTCTCGCTCATCGACACTAATTTATCCCGATGCATAAACATAGCGAGTACACATACAATAAATATATTATGCCTTTTTTTAATATATTTATTTATATCAAATAATTAAACGCTATACAATTGGAGATAAACAGTTATATATATATATATATATGTGTATGTATAATTATGTATGATACAAATTAATTAATCGTACAGCTCGATAATGCTTCATGTCTCGAGAGACACAAAAAAAGGACTAATTTATGCACGTGAAATTTACAAGATGAATGTACAATGACTCACAAACATTTAAATAATGATATATTTATAAATTAATAAAAAACAAAGTCTCACTCGCATAATGTAGCACTACGTAAGTAGCGTAATAAATCGCATCGCATTCAATTAAATAATACGCGTATATAATATTATTTAATTGAATACGTACGTAAATGAACGCGAGCGAAAGGAAAGCATTTGTGAGCCCCTGTAACATTCAATCTGACGTTAATTGCGAACTATATTAGCGCGATAACAGTTCTCACGAGGTTGCATAGTCGAACGAGTGCTAACGTGAGGTCCGCGCGGAGAACGGCCGCGGATTCGTTTAAAATTACATTCTGCAAAACGACTCGACCACAGGGTGGTGGCTTTCGCCCCGGGCTGGACTTAGCCCCATCTGCCGAAACACGTGCCCCGGACAAAGCAGACGGATTTTGGAGCAAGGTTTCGAGCAGGACCCGCAAAATCCGTTCGCCGAAAGTGTATACACCTATTGCCTGTGGTATCGTCGCGTCGCCTGAGGTCCCAGAATCCTTTCAAGTAGGTCAATTCTCGTCGCTTCTTCCCCTCGAAAATCGTTTTGCCCGATCCGACTCTTTCTGTCGTATCTCTAACGAGCGTGACCCGAAATGCATTTTATATCTTACAAGTGACTCCGACGGCAGTAATCTTCCCATTTGTGAAATGCTAAATTCCTGTACTCACATCTTGTGAAATGTAATATCTTGAAAGCCGAGAGAATCGCATTTTGAAACCTACCCGACTAGAAATTATTAGGTTGACCTGATATCTTAGAATGACCTGACTAGGACCTTATGCGAACCAAGTCAGGTCCTTATAAAATATCAGGTCAACCTGACATTTTATAATTTCTAGCCGGGTAAATTTTCCTCCCGTCAGGTTTTTGACCTGAACGTTTATTTACGAAGTATTTTACCGTCTTAGAATTTCCAGGAATTTTAGGGTCTCGACCGATAGACCATTTCAATTCTTTTCAATAATTTTCGTTCCGCAAAATGTTGATTATTTTTCACGAATGCGGTTTGTATGTACAACGGATTAAGCAAAAACTTGGAAGAATGCAGCTAATCAAAGAATGTCAAATATCCTTTTTTTCTCAAGATCCTATTATGTCTTCAATCGTTATCTCAGTCCGTGTCACGTTAATGTGATTAGGTTCGCAAAAACGACGTGGATATTTCGGTGCTTTACTTCTCGATATCTAGTCGGCCACAATGTTTCCTCGCCGTCGACGGGATAACGGATTCGCGGATCGTTACTAAAATTAATCGTCGGGCAATACAGATCGGGAACACGCGGGTGCGGGTCGAATGAGCGGATGGATACCCGACGCGTTAGATCCGCGCGATCGTCATAAATTCCGCGGCGCGGAAAAGACGGAATGCCGATTCAATCTGGCTGGACGCTGGTGCGGCATAAACGTTTCCGCTCTCGTGTTACGAGACGCGACATTAATCTATCGAGGATTTCGCGAAACTCAGCTCTGTCATTTTCATCGCCAACAATTTCGCTACGGGTTTCACGCGGAAATGTCTGGGCCGCTCGTTTATCACGAAGAATGTAAACACGGGATTAATGTGAGGAATTAATTATGAAGAATTGTGTGTCGGAAAATATATAGCGCGATGCAGGTGAAGCGTTATTTTTACCAGGATATTATAGAAAATCTTGCACAAGAGACTACCGTGGGGCGGTAATTCGATAAAGAAAAAATGTCGGATATTACGCGAATAAATTAAGTCTCATTTGAAGTTTCCGCGCAGCTTGCTCAGTTTTTAATATTCCTACATACGTCGGCATGTGTATACACATGTAACAATCCACAATTTCGATACGCGACTAATTTCCCTCCATCCGTTTAATATCTTCTCTGTTTTCTAAAACGCGCAAGAGTACACGTTATTAAATAATAAATATAAATATAAAACAATAAACGCGGGCGACGCTCTTGAGCAAACGTGCAATGATGGATGGCCGGTCGCCGCGATGCAACAATTAAACATCGAATTATTTTCACGTCTACTTAGCTTATTTTCACAGCGCGGTGATCAATATTTCCGCCGGTAGTTTCCGCTAATAAGTACAAATATAAAAACATATTTCCCGTCCAAACACCAAACGTCGCGCGAGCGGCAAGCAATAAACGTTCGGCGCGTTTTCAGTGATAATACTTTCGTAAGAGTGCACGCCGTGCAAATAAAACGCGTGATGCGCGTGATGCAAAAATGTATTTCGTGGCGGGGATGTGAAAGAGAGGCGAAACATCATTCGAGGTTTTTCCGTTTATTTCGTAGGTGCGTCTTACGTATTGATACGTAATAGCCGTACTAATAATAATAATTAATATCAATATGTTCCGCACGTATAAGTATATATATACATGCATATATTGTTATATATACGTCATATATACATATATAGATATTGTATATGTATACATATAGATTTGTTCTATTTTATTTTTTTATCTACGCTGCTTCATTCTTCGTAATAATATACACGCAGATTCGAGCATTATTAACGCTAATTGTTATTCACATGATCCGTGTTTATGATCAATAAATATATACCTATTATATTATATATGTGTATATTTCTGTATATACTTCTGTATATATAGATATATACGTAATCATCTCAATTCTTTCTTTCGTCGAATACCGCACGAATCTCCGGCACCGAGGAAGGTTATCACGTGATTAAATGCACAAGGACGCGATGCAATTTTGCGAAAAAAGTACAATATCTCACTAATCGCTAAAGCTATCATTTCTTTTTTACAATACTTCTCGTCGCCTTCCTCGACGAGTCGTCATGACAACTTTAAACATTCCTTTCGGTGAAGACTAAAAGGTGAAGACTAAAGCGCAAAATTTTCATCGTCGACATTGAAAACTTAGGAGACTACAATCAGCTTTTCTCGGCGTGCTATGTACATCGTTATGTTAATTTCGCACCTCTACCGGGACGCTTAAAATCGCGTGTAACAATTATCACCTTCGATTTCCATTGATTAAAATTTATTCGGTGTATCTTAATCAATCGCGAGCGTATGCTTCCGTCAAAGTAAGTATAAATAAATACAAGAAGTTATATTGCATACTGCCGAAGTGATTGCTAGAAACAGTGGTGAATCGCTGTTCAAACGTTAATAAGGGGAATTCTGCAGACTCTGCGTTCTAAACTATTAAACCGTTAGTTTCTCTTTTTTTTTTGCGATAAAACAATCTATCGACATATACCCATTTGTTCCCCGAAGCTGTACGCATGACTCGTTTATTCGTTATATGCCCGACGATATAGCGTCACATTAAATGCGAAAATTCTGGAACCGCTCGCTCGGAAATAATCACGGCCACCGTGCAAAAAAAAGCGAACATTTCGGGATCGGGAAATACTCGATGCAAACGCGCGCGCAAAGCAAACAATGACTTTTTCAACCCGTCCAAGGGCATTTTGGCGGAAGCAGCGGAACCGCGTATAAACGCACTTGTATTTGTAGAATATTGGAATAACGTGATTCGTCGTGATGACTCACGCGAAAGATCGCGAGCCGAGCGATCCGGGACGATGATTCCGACTTGTGTCTCATCGTGTCGCGAGTAGACGAACGGCGGAGATGTCCCGGCATTTTCGCGCGATTTATGGTGGTTTGCACAGATGGGCGCGAAAACGACGAAGAAAAAAAGAATTAGTCAGGTAGGTCGGCGACCTGTCTCACGATGTTTGCGTAGACGGGAGCGATTACGCTGAAATTCGCATTTGTTTCCTCGTCCCGGACGTTCGCTCGCGTTACCATTCATTAAAGCGAGCCTATTGACTGAAATAAGGAGAACCGCCTCGTGCGGTTAACGAGTTTACAATGCTGTTGAAAACGGCAAATCATCTCTCAGCGTACGAAGACGAGAAAAATTCACCGAGCAAAATTGTGGGCTCGGAATTGTTTTAAATTTGATTAAAATGGCAATTGAGGCTGCTTTTTTTTTCATTTTCTTATTTTATTTCGTTAAGAATAATCCGAATTTTGATCAAAATGTTCATTTAATATAATCTATATAATAAAATCATCAGTTACTCGATTGATTTCGTGAACACAAGTTTCTTCGCGCAATGATTCCTGCTTATTATCGTTTGTTAACTATTAACAAATATGACGTTATCTCGGAATCTTAATATTCTTTTTCAATACTTGTTTTCTATCTCATGTTTTCTATGCGCACTTTTCCATATACATCACTGGAATCTATGGATTTTATTTATTCTTCGGAATTTTCGAACCACATTCTCTTCGTGAATTTTTCTAATTTTTATCGGACATTGAAATTTACAAAAATCTGCCGTTTAGCGAATGTTTTTCGCGAATGCGACTTAAACGAAGAGAAATATTACAACGATGCAGAATAATGAAAAAGGCCGGTACCGTGGGTCCGTTATACCTCCACTAGAAGAAATTTCGGTAGAAATCTTTAGAGATTCTAGCCCGAGAGCTGCTGGTCGATTAACAACGCCCTTGGGGATATTAACGATTTTTTACGATAATTGTCGCGTTAGCTAGTCGCGTATCCCAACAAAACAGTACGTGAAATCCATGTTATTGCCACGTAAAATCCACATGCAAACGTGGATTCCATCTGACAATAACGTAGATTGCATCTGACAATAACGTGGATTTCACGTACTGTTTTATTGGGATACGCGACTAGCTAACGCGACAATTATCGTAAAAAAATCGTTAATATCCCCAATTGGGGTATGTGCTTATCGACGATTTTACGCGTTACGAGGATACGATCCGAAACTAGATTTTTACCAGAGCTCGTTACGATTTTCTTCTAGTTCCATTCCTTGGCGAGCTCGTCCGTCGTGGGTATCCACTCCTGCTTCACGTAAATCAAGCCCGGATCATAGTGATCGCCGTGGTGCTCTTCAAGGTTCCGTTGATGGGACCTTGAATTCCGATATTCTCAGTATTTCTGCAACGTTATCGGTAGATTGCCGCTGGTGTTGACGGCATTACAGTCTTGGTAATATCTGTGGTACAGCGGCGGGGACGGCGCCGCGCCCGTCGAAAGCGGCGTCGGCGGGCTGGACCTGCGATAGATCAGACCGTGTTCTGAAGGCTCAACTCTTCTGTAACTTTATCTATCTTTTTACAATTAAAAAAAAGAATCTACGCCACTATTCTCGATAACGAATACTGTGAATATTTTTTTTGTGTTAATACGTCATTTGGAGAGTTGTACATTACAGTGGAATTTTTATTATAACCATATAATAGTAAAATATTGCAAAATATGATTACATAAAAATATATAGCGTGTTGTGAATGAGAGAGAGAGAGACTCACTTTTTACTTTCCATTGTTATCTTATAGTTATTTATGTTATTTAAAATTTTGCATTAGAGATGGCATTTATTTTAATAAGTATTTTAAGCAATTTCGATAATGCAGATGATGATCCCGGATGACAATCGATAAAAGAAATTTATTATTTTGTTGATAGCGATGCTTTGTGGAGAATTTTCTTGCATCTTGGAGATTTGTTAAATTCTTGAGTTATGTAAAAAAAACCATGTAATAATGTACAAAAACTGTAACACAATAGATTATATATGACTATTATATGCTCTGTTATTATGAGTTGTATTAGTCATTCACGGTGTTCATTACTCAAGTTGGGTGTCAAACCAACATATCAATGTAGCCTGTTTGCAACAACATTCCTTATTTTTTATTGTGTGTTTGTACATGTACTATATTTTTGTTATTCTCATATATCACATCACTTCTCGTTTTTAATAATAATTATTATTTATATAATTCCGTATAATTTGAACAAAATAATGTGTAATATGATATTATACATAGTACGACGAACTAGATGCAACCGGAGAATGCCGTCGACATAAAAATTAATCCGAAAGCAACTAAATCCCAGCACTATTAAAAATAATCTTTATTCATCGTACAATTCTATAAAAATCCATGTTCATTTGTTTTTCATAGAAAAACAAATTTTGCGTCTATTGATCGTACGAGCACGAGACTTCCAGCGTCGGATTGGAATTTCAGGGTGAGCATCACGTTAGATTGACGAAACGGACGAAAAACGGTCCAGGTACTCGTTTTGGTAGCCATTTTGGTACTCGTACCTGTAAAGCTGGCAGCTCGGGGACTGGGTGTCCTGATAGATGGCCGTGTCGGGACTGGCGTCTTGATACCACTGCGAGTGGCCCACGGGATTGCTCGCGTGATTCCGCGCCGTGTTGTACTCGTGGTCCATGATGTATCCGGCGGTGGTCGGTGTGCAGTACGGCGTGTACATGGTGCCGGGCGGCGAGCCGTTGCCCCTGGAAACGGTGCTGGTGTGCCCGTAGCTGGTGGTGGCCATCATCGCCGCCACCGCGGCCGTCGCGGTGGTCGTGGTGGTGCCGGCGGACGACAGGTCCCTGCTGCCGCTGCCCATGGATTCTCTGCTGCTCATGATCGAGTGCGGATGCTGGAGCCCGTGCGGATGGTGCGAGTGGTGCTGGTTGTCGCGCGTCATCAAACCGGCGCTGTTCTCCCGCGTCGTCATGAGCGCGTCGACGCTGAAGCTGGTCGGGTCCAGGCCGGCCATCGACACGTCCTGGATCGACTCCTGATGCACCTGATGCGCCTGATGCGCCTGATGCACCTGATGCCCGAGGGCGGTTTGGATCACGCTCTGCCCGGGCGCGACCGTCGCCGTCGCCGTCTTGTCCTCCTGTATCGGGCTGTGCAGGCTGTACTTGCTAGCCTGGACCGCCGCGGCTGCAGCCGCCGCCGCCATGCAATGGTTATCGTTTACCGGCTCTCGCTTGGGTTTACACAGACCGGTGGCAGCCTCCAGAGCGCTCAGCTTCTTCGTCGGAGCGTCCGACGGCGGCGGCAACTGGCTGCTGTTGCCCGACTTGGCGTCCTCCTGACGTTTCTCCGGCAGGATCCCCTGCCGCTTTAGCGCCTCTTCTTTCTCCTTCAGCGCGTCCTTCTTCTTGAAGCGCCGGCGACGTCTCAGATAAGAACCATTGTCAAACATATTATAGCTATCTGGGTCTAGGGACCAGTAACTCCCTTTACCGGGTTTCTTGTCGTCCCGCGGTACTTTAACGAAGCACTCGTTCAGACTAAGGTTGTGTCGGATAGAGTTCTGCCAGCCCTGCTTGTTCTCACGATAGTACGGGAACCGGTCCATAATGAACTGGTAGATACCGTTGAGCGTGATCTTCTTGTCGGGCGCGTTCTGGATGGCCATCGCAATCAGCGCGATGTACGAGTAGGGTGGCTTCACCATATCCTTGCCGCCGTGATGCATATGCTGCTGACCGATACTCGACACCGGGTATCCCGTAGCCGTCGCGTAGCTACCGTACCGGTACTGGTCGTAATAGCTCCCGGGAGCGCCCACCGTCGGGTACGACGGCGCGCCCATGCCCATCGGCACCGTCGCCGCGTGCCGATAGTACGCATTCTGTTCGCTAAAGAGCGCGTGCATGTTCGCGCACCCGCTCTCGATACGATCCACGGACGACGATCGCGATCGAAACACTTCGTTACTTACTATTATTCGTGCAAAAGGGTAATTGTTCTCTCTACAATAACGTCACTATACTTCTAGAGGCGATCTTACAACGCACATGCTTCTCCAAGTCGTTCCTCTTAGCGTCTGATTCGCACGATCGTTACTCTTCACGGATGTCGAGAAAGAGGCGAGAGGAGAAGGTCGCTTTTTATATTTCGAAGTAACACTTGTATTTAAAATTTTATTTTACGCAGTCTTTTATTTTCTATTCTAGTGTCCATCACTTTTTACTTCGACTTATTTTCTTTTGAAATTTTAAATTCTTCTTCAGATGGCGAGCATAGGTTTCTCTCGTTTTCGAATTATAAGCCACTTTTATAGTCTCTCTTCACAAAATTCACTTTAGATAAAATTATAATTGTTATATCTTTTAGAATGTATAAATAATATATAACATGGTCTTTGAATGTTAAAAGTTTATCCTAAGAGAGAGTGTCACTATTTTTCAAAGTTAACTTTCTCATTTAGTCTGTATTATCATCAAGTCCCCCTTTCGCGGTATCAATTTCACTCGTATCACTTATTCGGCAAGAGGCAAATATTTCTAATTGATACAATTGTCTTCCCTAATGTTTCAATCGTTATTCTCATGAATCGTTGCCGTGGTAAAATTCACGCTCGCACTATCACTCATCTGTCGCTTCAAACACTTGGAGCGCCGTCACTGTATCACCGCGGACCACGCAATTTCAAGTATCTTCGATTATCGGTGGCGAGATCGATAGATCTCTAATGAACGATGAACGCTGCTATGCCGAAAAACACCGCGTCGTCGCTCATGGAATCAGCGGCGCGCCCCGCCACAGCCCGCTGCAGTATTTTGTTGACCGTATCCCGAAAATCTCATCTCAGATACGGAAGACGACGGACGGGTGTGCGAGGCCGCGGTGAAGACAGGAGGCGAAGGTGATTCAGTTGAGCAGTGCGACTCGGCCGCTAGCGCGAGGACGCACGCTAACTCCGTTAGCACCCGCGTGTGCACGCTACGGTATTATGATACACAACAGGCCGGAGTTTACTCAACCCCGAGTAAAAACACACTGGGAGCTCGGCGTCGCGCGCGGCTCGGAGTGCTCGGCGCGGCCGGAGAACGGCTGCGCCGTTCGTGCGCCTTCGAAAAATCACGAGGTTTCCCAATGTCTCGTCCATTATTGGCCGCGCGGCCGCGGGGCGGCGCGCGTTTCCGCCCATACGGCAGGACCAATCCGCTCGGAGCGGCGAACGCCCGTGAATACGACCGCCCTGAGTGACGTCCTGCCCAATAACTGCGCCGCAGTCACTCGCGTAGTCACGCCCTCGTCACCTCGCGCAAGGGCTCAGGAAGGCCGTGACCAGCCGTACCACACGCCGCGATGCGGAATTTTTCCGCGGCCATCGGCCGTCGGATACTTTTCGCGATACCAAGCGGACAACGAGCACGAGGATTAAGGTGGTGATCTCTGGTGGAGCTTGTCTGGAAGAGCGGAAACGGCGGAAGCGAGTGATAGTTGCATGCGCGCGGTGCGTCAGCCAGAGGTCGAGGAAGTGTCGAGGATGTTTAGGGTGACAGTGATAAGAATGGTCTCACAGACGGCCGTGTGATTGAGATCTCGTAGGAGCGATAGACGTCATCGCGTAACGGGGAGATGCTTATTTCATCAAGTATTTCGAAATCCTTAAATTTTTACCAGACATCAATAGCGAAATCAGATTAAATTCCAAGATTGGCATTGGCGTTACTTGTGAGAATTCATCGATTGTGAAATATTTATGTCTTTGTTGTACAATGCAGCTTGCAGTTTCGCGAAAGTGCCTTGGATGTTGAAAAAGTTCTAAATTTAATCTTTGCATAAATTATTTATGGATCATTTTGATCATTATAAAATTTGCTAATTTTTAATGAGGAAAAATATTTTTTATCCTCAATATTTCTCGTCTTTATTTCTATAACGTAATATAGTTTATTTTAAAAATTTGAATTTTTTTTAATGGTAAATATATTTACAATAAATTGTATTACCTATGGATCAGTTTGCGTGAGGTCAGTTTCAACGACAGCCTAATGGCTATTAAGATATAATAGTTTATATAGTTTTAACGCTATTATATATTTAATGCTAATTCTGTTCAATTCAAGATAATATTCATGCGAGTTTGGTACATGCAAATGAAAAAATTAAATGATAATTTAACATTAAATGCAGATTACGCACGCGTAGACACAGAGCTATATTTAAAATTAGTTCTGTGAAATATTTTAATTAAAAAATAATTTAACTCTACATTTCAAGTAAAAAATGCCAATTGCCCAAAATCGTATGTCCAACATAATCTACTTTTCATATCAATTGATTAAAACATTATTTAAATTCAATAATACAAACTTTATGTATTTTATAGAAATTGTAAAAGGATTTTGGATATCCTAGTCAAATGATTGAAGTATAATTTTATTCTTTTGAAGCGTCAATTTGAGTAATTTATTTTAATAATTTACTATTTCTATTTAAAGCAATACATAGCAATGTTAAATATCATATAATTTGTAAATTTATACGACCAAGAAACTCGTGGAGGACGTCACAACGATAATGTCACGTGGATAGATGGAAAAGAGGCAGCTTCGCGTTCTTGCAGCACGACACTTTCAATTTAGCGTCTGTTTTTCCAAGGGTTCGACTCCCGCCTTGCGAAAACACTCGACAGAACACGTCGCCACCCTCCATTTCTCGCCACCAAGTTTCCGCCTTCGTCCGAATCGCGCTATCCAGGTTTTCAAAATATCTTCGATCCTTCCAGACGTTCCACTTTCCGCCGTTTAAATTGATTCGACGCAAATACTGAGTCTGCTATCGAAATCAAGTTGTGCACAAGCTGAGAATAAGTTCCGCCGTCGAAAACGATTGATTTAACGTACTTAATTTTCTTTATGTCTTATATTATCTATATAATTTGAATAATATATTAACAAAAGAAAAATGGAAAATATACGTGCATAAAAATATCTAATAAAATACATAAAAACTAAAAATATACTTTTTGAAATAAGAAGATTTAAAATACAAGTCTTTAATATTTCTATAGTCCTTAAATCCATAATATTTATCAATTACGTTTATAAGCATAAACGATCTTCCTTGAACGAAATTTTCACTAAAGGAAAATAATATTCACTTTTATTACATGTAAAACAATTCCGTTAAAATTTGAAAACGTTTCATAAACTGCTCAAGTAATAAGAATGTATAAAATCATTATAAATGATATACATATGTATATGGTATATAGCATATATTATCGTACTTTATTTCAATAAGTTACGATTCTTTGTTGCAACTTGTGTGTAAAAAACGCACGAAGAGCAACTTTTCGTTGGCGCGATTGTATCGTGTATTTTCTTGAGCCGCGCACAAATGTTAAATTGATCATCGCCTCTGCCGAGCGACCAGGCGGCTAATTTTCATTTAAATGGAACGACAAGCGAGCGCTGTAGGCATTCCACCTCCAGATCCACGCGATCTCTTTCCCTCGCCCGCGGGCTAACTGCCGCGAAACCAAGATGCAAAACGTTCTGGAAGTTCTGGCGAAAGTTTAATTGCCTTTTGCTTGCGTTCTATCTAGGATTCTGCATCAACGGGACGACGTGCTCCTGTAGCACAATTTATAATCCGTCCGATAAGGTCAAAATTCGCTGTCTCATAATGTATTCAGAGTACGGCAGCCTGGTTTTCCGTTTTTCTCTCGCGTTATTATTAAAAACATCGTGTTGCACGATGAATTATCCATTAAGAAATATTGGAAAAATAAAACGTTTAAGAGAGAAAACGATATAAATTACAAGAGAATATTATTAAATTATGTGCGAAGAGAAGAAATAAAGATATACAAATATGTATAATAAAAATCACCGTTTGTACTAGTGGATAGATTCTTGAACTAATCACAGATAAATTCACAGTTTATTAAAATTCAATGCATCATATTACCCGAGTATCGCAAACATTCGATCACCATACTACATCTGCAATACTAGAGAAGGCCGGATTTACTTAGCCGACGTTAAACTTAATAAGATCGCTTCATGAAGCGGAGTTTGTTCGTAATCGGGATCAGCGTCGATTCTACGTAGGGCGTACACGAGTGATTTGCATATTTGTTATCGCCCCGGGGACCGAAATCGATTAAGCCAGCGGAACTAAAATTAATTATTGAAATAATTATCAGCTTCCAACGGTAGCGCCGTCATCGAAGCTAGACTGATGCACGAAATATCATTAAATTTATCAAATGTAATCTCGTTGGATACGATATTTCTCTGCATGATTATAGAAACAGCTGTAAGCTGTTTCTTTAAATAACACTAGGGAATATTTTTATACCTTTTTATGTGAATGAAAAATGACTAGGCGTTTTCAATAGATTTTTTCACGCTGAACACGAATCTGGTCTCAAAAGTTGCATATCATGTCAAGTTTTGTAAAAAATTGAATTCAAAGCGTAAAAAAACGTGTTTTTGATTGCCTTTAAGAATTTATGGCGGAAGAATTCTATGTGCTAGAAACTGCAAAAGTCTGAAAGTAAAGTTTAAATTATGTATAACTTTATGCGCATTCTTTATAAATTTGTTCACATTAATGTTGAAGCATTATCTGCTTTTTTTGTTTCTATTGTATGAAACTATTTTTATTATTTTCATGATATCTAAATGGGAAGATCCAACAGAAGAAAAAAAAACATAAAAAATAAGAATTATATATTATAATAAATGTTCAAAAACTTGACGTGATAGATTTCTTTTGAGATCGGATTAGTGTTCTGCGCGAAAAAGGGCATAAAAAACGCTTAGTCACTTTTCATTCACAAAATCGATGTTCCCTAGTGGAATTCATTAGGAGTTTGTATACAATCTCATTAGAAAAAAATCCATTAAAATTCCAAGCTCTCGAGGAAATGATAAATTTAAGACCATATTCTGTATCTCTTAATGACACCGACAGCTGTCGTTAAGAAATACAGAATATGGCTCTTAATCATTAGGCTGGAAAGTCATTATAATGGCTTCATGTAATAATTACTTAACTGTCTTTTAAATATATTTCATGTTAAGATTTAAAAAAAAATTGTAATTTTTTAAATCTTTTTCGATAACACACCTTTGCGCTGATACTCTCGCAATACTAAGTTAACCAAGCGAGATAACCAATCAGCATCGCGGAAAAGAGGCAACGATAGGTATGTACTTCGAGACTTTCGAGAATCGATTTAACACGCTTTCTTTAAGAGCGGAAAGATATAAATTTATATATCTGTCTATGGACTTGATACATATATAACAAAGACAAGAAACAAAAAGTAGTTATAAAAACTGTCTACACCGACGTCGTTTTATGTAATGCTAAAGGAAGTTACATATTTGCTAAGATTTTATTAGCAATAAACTATAGTCAAATCATTGACAAAATCCAAATCTGTATTTGTAATCACAATCAGCGACCCTCATAAACTTTTCACTTTCGACAGAAAATTTTACATTTTTTTTTTCTGAAAGCCTGAAAGCCTGAAAGCCACCATATAGTAATCTTTTCAAGTCTTAACAAGAATTTTGTCTAACAATAGAGATATTGAGATATATAAAAACTTTTTGTAAAAATATACTGATATATGATGTGAAATTTTCCCGCTCTTTGAAAGTTAAAGAAAAGAACCGTTTTGATTAATCGCATCGTAAATGCGTCGCTTGCGATATTTTGTGCATCCTAAGACTTTTTTCGGAATGATGTTTTATATTTTGACTCGCATTGTGCCGCTGCAAAATATTTTCCTTGTAGTGCACCACGGACGTGTTTGGAAAATTTCAAAACTTTTCAAAATAAACGACGCCTCTTGACCTATCCCACGCGACCGGATTCTGAACGATATGAACGACTATACTCCTCTAAGCTCTTTCCTCTTTCTCGTCCAGAAACAATAAACTTCTTATTTCGGTATGACGTTGTCGTTATCATCCTATCGTCCGATCAAATCGTTCGCAATTTCCGCGAAAGAAAGTACATTGTGACGCACACGAGATGTTATAAATAGCGTCAAGCTAATATTATTGGTATTTTGCGCAAATAATTCGCGCCTGTGAATTGCGCAGCGTTTATTGTCTCGCGTGTTTTCTTCGCCGAAACCGTGTCGTTGCTTGACAAGCTCCTTGCGTGTTTTTCCCATAACTTTTACTTACATCAGTATATTATCCTTAACTTTCTTTGTATTTCTGCAAAGAAGTTTCTACGTGAGATATTTTGCGGACAAAACCGTTGTTTTAATACTCTGCTTTCATCTGTTAATCAATATCAATTTCTCTGTCATATCATTATACTGCATGTTTCCAACAAGAATTTAATATTAATTAAAAATAGAGAAAATTTGTTTTATTACATCTATTAAAAATTATTTGAAAACTAATAGTAATATCTTGCTTAAAAGTTATATTATAAATTATAAAAGAAAATGTTATTAAATTTTTTATGTATAAAGAGAAGAAATAAAGATACAAAAATAAATATCACATAAATTCATATGGCAAACTAGTGAAACTGTAAAATTTAAGATTCCAAAACATAATTAAGGGATTTGTAAAATAATTTTTTAATCTTTCGACGCACATGGAAGATGTAACAAAATTTCTGAAATAATTATAGTTTCAATTCAATTATGAAACGAAATTTAATTTTGCCACTATGAAATATCGTCTTTCCTTTTCTTTCGAATGCTCTTATTCTTGCTCGCGCGACTCCGTCTGAAGAAGCGCATCGCGCGCGATCCGATTAACTCGAGAACACTCGTATTTCGTTCGGATTCCGTATGTTTCTCGTCTCGGTCAACGGCGGCGGTGTTTACATAGTGGTGAAATTTAATTCTCGGGACCTTCGAACCCACAGAGCCGAGTGTAAACCTATACGTGCCCGCTCCGACGTTGGGAAAATGGCGCCGTCGTGGAAAAAGGGACTCGGGGAAGAGATAACGTGCCGCGCCGCGCCGCGCCGAGACGCCACGGCGAAACCATTTCCGTTCTAATTTCCAGAAGCCCGACGGATCGGCGTGTCTAAAGAAAACAGACACTATTAACCTCTGATTACCGCAATTCGTTGCGCGGTCTCCCGCTCCTTTCGCTTACGGAGAACCAGCCCTTAAGTAGATCTAGTTCTTCACCGTTCTCCATATTCGGAGATTCGTTTGTCACTGCAGACCTCATTAAAATTCACGGCGGATTGGCACGCACGTAAACGCGTTGGCGAATACGTTTATCAGGGGATAAACGTATCGAAGCCGAAACTTTAGCAGCGCAAAGTGCTCTGGTATGCCGGCCACATCCTTCGCGGCCGCCGAATTTTCGCGAGCTTCCGCTTGTTTATCCGCGCCGCACCGCCGAATTTCTGCACCGTGTTTCGCGATGCAATCCGTCGGTTTACGCTCCCGCGAGTTTCTGTGCGCGGCCACGACGCATGCCGCGATGCGATCGTGCATAAGGATAACAAACATCGAGGCGTTGTGCGTAGCGCCTGCTATTTCTCAAACCGCTTTTGAAAGAAAAGAAAATCCGACCGACGTAACCGATCCTGCGTTTTCGGTCTGCCGAAAACGTTGCTCATGATTTTGCTCTCCATCAACGGAATCTGACCCTGTTTCGTAACATTTCGTCTGTAATTAACTTGCGACCCGTAATCAAATTTAAAAATCACGCGAGCTATTCTAGAAGAATTCACGTCGCGAAGGATTTTCATTCCGTCGAGATTGAGCTCCAAGATACGCAGGGTGATTCGGCAATTCGGCAATTCGTCTCTCGTTTCCGGGAAGAATTCTCTCGTCTCTCGGATGAATTTCTCTGTCGCGGCTCTCTCGCCCGCTTGGGAATCGAGAATCTCGCAGTTAAAAGCGCAGGAAACCTGCGGGGCCGCCGATAGGATTGAGTCGAGAGCGCACGGCGACGGCGGAAGGTGAGGGGAACGAGCTATGCAGAGAGGAGAGAGAAAGAGAGAGAGAGAGAGAGAACGGCACCGAGGCGGAATTCGAGCGAACAATGCATACCGGGTGGCAATTTCACGCGACAAGTCCCGCCATCAGCATATCAATGGGCCCGGCCCGGGTGGGATTATCTGGATGTGCCGCCGCACAGTGATACTCCGCGGTTGGCACCGACAGATAGGGTTGCGCAGTTTCGCCTCTCCGCCGCGTACGTATAATGCGGCGAATCAATCCGCAGCTTCCCCAAAGAACGCGCTCACAAGCGCGAGATTAAACGTAGGCGCATTTCGTACGCACGAGATGACGAGGACCGGCGGTTTATTATCCCCCCGCATAAAGATTTCGATTCTCTATTTGCCGTCTACTTGCTAATTCAATTCGAGAGAGATAGAGAGAGAGAGAGAGAGAGATTTGGCGGATATTATGTATTACATTTCTTTTATTATGTTGTTACTTCATAATCCCCTCCCCGAAGATGATAAGAGCGGTCAGTAAAATATTGATTTAAAGATTGACAGAGTCGTTTCTATTTCTCTTATGACGTATCGCTACGTCATTGAGCTATTGTACGTTGAATACTTGAGGACGGTAGCAGCATTAGGTCGCCTTTCATTCTTAAAGTTGCCTGCTGTCTCTCTCTCTCTCTCTCTCTCTCATTCTCTTTCTCTGTTTCTTCCTCTCTTCCTACGATAGACGGAACGTCGCTAATATTTTGATTCGAGCTTAGTTACGTTACAAGGCGACCGACTCGTTCAGGACGAAAACAAACGGCGGAGCGCAATCCGGCCCCGTTGCTTCCCTCTCTCGAGAACCGACCGCGAGTCGTTTATTTTTCTTGAAAACGTATCAGCCGCATTTCCTTCCTCATTGTCTGGCTTAAAGAAATAAATCCACCGGCGCGGCGTCGACTCAAATCCCGTTTCCTCTTTAGTAAAGTTTGCATGCTCTAAATGCCCACCGCTTCTGATTGTCATCAACGCGCCCCATTTCGCATCCTTCTCCCCAGTATGTATTAATCGATCTGACTCTGCAGAAATCGACGAATGACGAAAATCGTTCGCTCTCGGTCGACCGTAAAATTCGCAATCGTTTATATCACAGATCACTGAAAACAGATTCGCTCTTCTTTTCTCGTTTCTCGTTACATAAAACGACTTCTCTTAAATCAAAGTTATATCACAAATATCTGGCGCAATGTATTCCTTACGTTGGAATTACGAATTCGTTAAATTACAGCTTGCAAACACATGATTCGTGGAAAAGGCCGCGAAATGCGCTCATTCGTAAACGAATACAGGTTTGCGCGGTGTTATCAGAGGTACTCTGGTCACAGGGCTATGCGTTTCGGCTTATGATTAACAGCGCGATAGGCAGGGTCAAAAAGTGATAGGCAGGGTCGGCGGTGGAGCAACGGAGAGATAATAGCTGTGGAGAGAAGTAAACGGTGAAAGCACCAGTTCTCTCTCTCTCTCTCTCTCCCTCTCCCGTCTCTCGTGGGCGGCGTAACGCGGCTAATTCCGACTGTTTGGTTAGCAAGCATTTAAGGTTTGTCTTGGCTGTTGCTTCGTGTCTTTTAGACAGCCGATCTGTGTTCCGACCAAATGAAACGGAAGCTAAACGGCGGTGCTCCCGTGACGAGGTGACGAGCTGACGAGGTCCGCGTCCCGCGTCCACGCGATTAGCGTGCCACGCGCGACGGAGGATCTGACCGGCGCGAACGTTCTGTTGGTTCGTTCGATGATAGGAAATTCCACTTGATCGCGAGAGAGGGAGAGGAAGAAAGGAGGCAGTCTGCGATAGAATACTCGCTACCTTTCTCTTAATGCTTTGAAATTTTCGCTTCTTTCGACCTTACAGGTCATCTCTCTAGATTGTTGATCAAACTGTCTAGATGACGTGAAGGATTTCTCGTATTTTTGCCTATTAAGCCACTATTCGGAGTTCATTACGGGGACACCCATTTCTGTTTATATTATTCCAGAAACGACCATGCAATTGATATTAAAAATCTGCGCTGATGTATTTTTTTCAAGCAGTCAGGATTCAAATAGTAAATAAATAGTGTAAAATACATCTCGCACAATGAATTCATGCGCGTTCTGGACGATGGTGCGAAAAATATAGCGGCGCGTGGGCGTAAACAAGTAAAAGTTAACAAAACAATCCATACGCTACTGTTCACGCCATGTGTTAAAATGTCGAGCAACTCGAGTTTGCAAAATGACCATTTGCGGTATAGTGCCGCTAAATGCGGGGCTAAAAAATTATTCTTGTCGCAAATTAGGTAGGGAGAGATGGTAGCGCGACGTATTTTACTGAAATACATGAACGAGATATGAATCGTTCATCCGAATCGGCGGCTTTTAATTTTTGCTATTTGTCATCAATACACATCTGTGTTTTCATTGCCCGCGTTCTCGTCCATTGACACGTTTTTTTTTCGTGCGATCGTTGCCAAAGATTTTTTCCCATACGCTTCACACTAGAAATTCCGCTTCTAATTCACGCGTATTATTTTACGAAATAATTCAGTCCGCGGAAATAACAGTTTTGTTTGATTTCGATACACACGCGGGATGTTAAAGAACTAAATATTCCAAAAACTCGGGAAACGCCCAGCATCTCGCGACAGAAATCGGGAAACACAGAAAAATATTAAACGCAAATCAGAGGATGAACTGTTGCAATGGCTCCGAAAATCACGGAATTTTCTTCAAGAATAAAGAAACATTATCTATTACACGGTTCTATTTAAGAAATCCGCCGACAACTCGCTCCACGTTGCTGATCGACGGATGAACGTGAACGACCCTTCGCCTTGAAGACTGAATCTTATCGCGGCGCGTCGCGTGTACGCGGAGACGCGGGCATTCGCGCGCGTATATAACGGGCTCGGCTAGGACCAGGAAAAGCCGAAGGGTGGAACGTGCTCTTGCGCCGGCGGTGTTTGTTCAGCCGCAACTTCTCTAAATCTTTTGTGTGGCACGCGGAGAGCGCGGCGGTAGTGCACACGCGGTTACATGCGTTTCCAAGTAGCCGCCTAGTGCGATCGCTCGGATACGTATAATCGGCGTCAGAATAGTTGAGGCATTCCCGTGTACGTTCCGCAGGTACCCGAATATGTTCCTACATGTGTAAGATGTAACAACGTTTAACAACCGTCGTTGTCGTCAAGTGTGAAATTGGACGTATCTCAAATTTTTTCAAAGTTTTTAGTTCGTGGGACATGCTCGTACATATTGAAAATAACACGTTGTAGAAATCTTATCTTATGAAAAAAAAATTATATTATAATTATAATAGAAATATAATAAATATTAATACGTAATCAATACGTTATAATATATGTGCTTCTAAATTTATATCTTCAAGAGTTTCCGCTTTTTTTTCAGTGGGATGTGCAAATGGTGCTATGAAACAAGAAAGTGTAATTATTTTGACACACAATTAAAAAAGAGAGTTCGAAGATTAAAATTATCACTACCGATTATTAAACTCGCGATCGATTAAAAAAGGGGGATCGTGGGAGCTAACTTGGTAGCGTCACGACATTCGACGGCTCGTAATTCGATGCGGAAATAAGCCCGCAGCGGCAGGCCGCAGGTCGGATAATGGCGTCGAGCTGAAAACGCGACGTGCGGAAACGATGCCTGTTGTTGTTTTACGGCAGGGGGAAACGGAGCAAAGCGACGGGGGCGGCAGCGGCGGCGGCGGCGGCGGGCGCTCACGTTAAACCGATTTGCACATCGGATGCACTCCCGATTTCTCGAGCAGCGGACAATTTCACAGGCCGTTTGTTCACCCCTTTGTCGCATCATTTTCTATTTAGTTCACCGCCTTCCGGAGCGAATCTTAATTCTCGCTAAAATATACCACGCACCTTATATACAGCAGCAGGATGACGCGTGGCTCCGTGATAATGTGAATGATTAGTAACGAAAGAGTCCTGGGTTCAAATTCCAGTGACTCCTCACCCCGTATATAGGTATCTCATTTTTCGAACGCCTACCGATTGGAGACCGACTCCTCTTCTGAAGGAGAACCGGACTTCCGTAATCCGATAGGCTAAAGAAGGGGAGGAACAATGGGCCCGATAACTGAATCCGAGTGTCACAGACGGGCTTCGCTGAAAACTACCCTTCCTTTAGTATTATTATTATTATTATATATAGCAGTGAATGACTAATCGATAATTGAGTTATGATCTTTAAATATTCGAGAAGTACTATCGATTTAGGATACATTAATAAGCTCAATTTCATGACAGCAGACGAGACGACAGAATAAAAATCGTCTCAATGTATTGTAACAATTCCGCTCAATAATACGATTCAAGATTGCAAGGGAAATTTATTCGGCTTCTCCGAGTACACGACGTTCAGGCAATTCTGTTGCAAACGATCTACAAATGCCGACGAAAAGCTGCAAGAAACCTATCTTCCAGGAGCGTCTCTTCCAGTCGCGCCGATGACGAGTTGCAGCCTGCATCCGTCGCTTCGCCGACGGAAGACGGAGTCTCGTCGGTCGTCGACCAGTAAATCTCATTCGTTCGTTCGTTCGTTCGTTACGTATGTACACGCATCATGATGGTCGTTCGTGCAGCGAAAAAGAAGTCGGAAACATTCGAAACGTCATTCAACCAGACCTCCGGATCGGATAATGGAGTGGAAAAAACTCGGCCTGTTGAATGTACAGCATGTGACGTTGAAGTTTCTAAATGCTCGACGCGGCTTTAACGATTAAGCTAAAGAAGAAAAGGCGTAATTATGTTTTTCACCGAAGACACGATAGAAATGTCAAGTTTTGTAAAATTATAGGAGAGAAAGAAAAAGAAAACAGAAAGGGATTCTAAGTTAAAAATTCTCTCAGTTTTGTTTGCCTTTTGCAAGTTATTCTACTAAATTCTACTTCAATAGGAAATTAATCTCTTCGATGCTAATTATCCTATTTTATTAGCAAAAGAACTTTGCAGTAATATAACATTCCGGAAATTACGAGCAGTCGTATGCTTTGATCGGGTAGAAGCCGCTCGTACGTAGAAACGCAAGGGAGAAAGAGCAATAGAGAAGGCGAAGAAGCGTCGTTTGTCGACAACGTAATAACAAGACGCTCTAAGAGAGAAAGAGAGAGAGAAGCACCATAACGATTTTAATAAATTTGGCGCTGGGTAAGCTGCAACAACAGGCCGTATGAATTAAGATGGACCGAAACGGCGCTTGGATAAACATCTCGAATTAGGCGCCGAATTCTTTTCCATACCGTCCGTCCGAAACACACGGCGGTGACTACTTTACGAGTTCGGCATGCATACCGCGAACTGCGGTTATTCGGCTACAAATTTTCGGCAATTGACGAGCTATTTTACAGTTGCGGGATTTCCATCGGCAATTTGCGGAATTATGCTTGTCCTCGCGATTAGCGTGGCGTATCGAGTTTTATCTTCAACATCGTTAAACTGCCTTATGACCATTGAATGGGAAATACAAAACGTATTGTGAAAAAGAAAAAGAACAAAAAAAATAATCACCCGTATTCAGCATTTCTAAAGTGTTTTTGTCATTCTATCTTTCTGTAAACGTAATACAAAGATAGGATGACAAAAAAGCATGCTAACATCTTTATAAATGCATTCTGAATATGGGTCATTATATTTTTCTTTTTGTCAATTGTTTTGTATTTCCCAGTATCTCTTTTCATGATTCATATTTAAGATGATGAATTAAGTTGTCACCGTGGCATTCAGTCAACTTACAAAAAATGCGCCCTAATTGGCTAAATAAAAATGAAGGTATATCCGAGTGTGACCGATGGGATTATCTCCACATTAGGTGGAAAGACGAGGGGTAGAAGTTCGTAGACCACCGTGGTCGAAGTTTGTAGAAATACGCGTCACGCGTGTCTTCTTACGGTTCCCAACCGTGAAAACGTTTCCAAACAGTTCTCGGGACTCGAGAACTAAATCGACGATCGCGCGGAATCGGCGATCCGGGTCATAATATGAAATCTTTGACAGGAATGCAGCTCTTGTCCCGATTTCATCAAATGGGCAAGGAATTCTCGCTCTATCGCCACATTCTGTTCGAATTTGCGGCGTAAAAGGAGGAAGGATTTCACGATTCGTCTCGGCACAAAAGATTCTCCACCTCCGATACGCACCTGTTCCATGTTGCGGGTTTTACGTCACGAGTAAAGGGAAAGGAGGGAAAGCTCCTTAGATGCGTGGCGTTGCAGCATTGTCAACAAAAGTCCGCATCAATAAGAGACGAGCGGTGGATTATCGCGTTTCGAATCGATCGTTCCACACAACTGCTTACACTCCGTTGCAATTAAACTCGATATCGAACATTTGACCGGTTGAAAATTCTCCATACCACAGTGCATTGATTTTAACCAGAGACCCGGACCTAAAAAATATTTCAGTTCTGGTTATGGTTTAATAAAACATCAAATAACTATTCCAGTTTCAGTTTTGGTTTTTTTTACTAGTGAAAAAACCAAAACTGTTAAAATTATGATTTTTCGGTTGTTATTATTATGCATACAGAAGAGGCTTAAAATGATTTTTTTCTAAATTTATTCTCTTAAACTATGTATATGTGTATGTAAAGAGAAAAATAAAAATAAAATTATTTTATAGAATGTTTTATTTTATGTGTATACATATGTACACAGATTAAAGTTGCAATTGCGACAACGATGTAAACGAACGTAAGAATGAGTGAGTGAGTGTCCATTTCATTAATTTCTCATTTCAAAACTGTGGGTATTCTTTTTCTTCCATATTTGCTTTTCTATTATCAGATATTTTTTCTTTTATTTTTGATATTTTGGAACCACGCATATAATAGATAATGATATGAGAGATCTCTACTATGATATGGAAGATGAAGATTGGCTATTGTAAGGCTATAGAAATTATACAAGACCGCTAATTCTACATTTTATTTTGAAGGCGTGTCGTCATATTGAAATAAATTATATACTGATTAAGAAAAAGAACCGAAAAAACCGAAAATAATTTTATTGGTTTGATTATAATTTTGGTGTTATAAACAATGTAGAATTTGATTATGGTTTCAATTCAACTAAAAAAAGGGTAATGGAGCAGTTTTCGTTTCGATTCCGGTTCGGTCCAGATTCCTGCTTTAAACTTAACATATTTTTCTGCTTTCAAAGTGTAATTGTTAAATTTAATGTATTTGCCGTTGATCTCTCAAGATGAATGTCATGATGTACAGAAATAATTTGAATCGTTAAAAAATGCAACGTAGACATTTTCATTTCTCTTACGATGTACGGTTACGGCACGCTAGAAATTTATTACCAGTGCTTCGCGAATTCACGCGCTCGATTTTTACATGACGCAACCGGGGGCTCTCTTCCTTTTCGGGGCCAGCAGGTGTACGCCCTCACGTATCTCGGGAATATTATCTCTGTCAACCATCCGCATGTTTATCTGCATACATATTTGACGAACTCGTTCCTTCCCAGGAGCGAGGAAACATACGCCCCGAAGAAAGTACCAATCCCAAGTCGGCTCGAGTGAGATAACATTTAGGCCTTGTTACTTATGCGGTATCTGTACATCGTTCTTGGTACCTATCTACTTGCCTGCCTGCCTGCTTGCTTGACTACCTGCCTATACCTACACTTGGCATTTGTGCTGTCAACTTTTGTCTCATGAGTTAGGTCAGGTCCATTATTGGCCTATTAGGGTTTTTGTCCCGTCGTGTTTAAAGCCACGAGAAATCCCACTTCTGGGGTTGGACCTTTCACAATGTCTTTGGTGGTAATGCCTCCTTTTCTTTACGTCTTTCTTTACATGTCAAGTGAATTTGAAATAAAAAGTATTGTTTCAAAACATAGATAGCTACATTATTTTTTTAATACAATGCGATTTGTCTTAAAGATTTTAAACGCTAAATTTTAAGCTGCTAGTTGGTAAATGACTGTTGAATTATTTCTTTCATTCTTCATATATTGTTTGTGTATTAGTACATGTTCAATTATATACGTATATTATGTATTTTGTATATATAACTTTCTTTTACGATATATATTTCCTTTATTGCGATTACACTAAAGCTTTCCTATTTTCGTTAAACAATATTACAAGGAAATGAAATTCTACTCAAACCCTAAAGGGTTAATCGAAGAAGGAAATTAGACAAAGACGAAGAAAAAGATAGGAGCGAGAGGAAAGATAGTGGTAGTGCGAAAAATAATTTCCTGCCGCTGATACGCGGTGTATCAAGAACGGGGAGAAAAGTTCGGCCTCCCTCCCCGGGAGATATCAAAATATTATTCAAGGGTTGCCCGCGGGATACCCTCGGATTCTCCTCGAGCCATATAGGAGTGCGCACAGGATCCGAAGTGGTCAGTTATTGCTCTTAGCCTCGATATACGAGCACCTCGGGCGTATCTGATGCGATCGTACCTTATAAGCTTCGTTGCAGCCGTAAGAAAATACAGAATGGATGGGTTACTTTTTTCCGTCAGTATTGTCACCATCTGTATACCTGATGCACAGATGTTTCCCTGAATATAAAAATATGATGAAGATTGAGGATTACAATATGTTGTCTGAAACAATTGTACGTTTCGCCAATTTTGAATATTGATTTTTAAAGGAAGAAAATCGTTTGGTTTTTAAAAATGGCATTTTTTAGCAATCGTGAGTTAGCTGATTTATCATTAATATTAAACGCAATCTTTATTAGACGCACGAAACCCAAACGCAGATGAGGCGAGGATACATCGACCGGCCAATCGAAACTTCTAAGAGTCCATAGACACAATATTGAACATATTCCTCTGTGGGCGCATTTGACATGTCCTCAACGTGGGCTGACGAGTAGACTTTCAGCGCGACAATCAGAATGATAGCTCTCTCTCTCCTCTGTCCCGGTCGTTTCCTCTCGTCGCACGTCTATGGAAAATCCGGGAAAGCAATAATTGCGACGAAAGACGAGGAATGTTTTCTTTTGCGGGCGGGCGCACGAAATGTAAGAGGGGAAGGATGGGGGGAGCGAGGGTGCTCTCGGATATCTATATAGATAGAGAAAGAGAGAGAGAGAGAGAGAGAGACGAGAGGAAGCGAAGAGAAAAGCAAGAGGGGATGAAAAGGAAGGAGACGAAGAGAAGGGAATTCGTGCTGGAATAACATTGGGTGACTGTGGTATTGTCAACCCCTGTCGCGTTGCTCTCGTGCTCCTCTTATTTCTTTCCCCGGCTCTCTCTATTTGTCTGTCTCTTTTCCACCCTCTTCACTGCCGCCCACCCTTTCTATTGCCTTCATCGTCCCCTTCCGTTCTCCCATCTCTCGCTGTCTCTTTTTCTCGAGTTCCGATCTCGCTTTCGCCAGTTCTACCTATCCTAGCCACGGCTTAGTTAGACGCTGGAGTATAGTAGAGCACAGAGAATAGACGGTTGCTGGGAGGGGTGAAACAACACCCCGTTCCCACCGGCTACCCCTCTCTCCCGACCCCACCTTTTACTCTTCCTCTCGCTCTCTCTCTCCTACTTCCATCTCTTTCTCTCTTTCCGTCTCTCTTTCTCACTCCTTCTCCTTTATCCGTTCCCTAAACGTGGCCAATAAAAACAACACTACGTCGATGTGGCGAGGGGATGTACGGGGGTTGCGGCGAATTATAAAAATAACACTGCCAACCAACCCCCTCCCTCCCCTCTCTTTCTCTCTTCGATCGAACAATCGCTGGATCTCTCGCGCGGGCCGTTGACGCTGACGTCGCCGACGTTTTGTCGTTTTGGAGCTGTGAAAAGTTCGAGACCCACCTCACACTTTTCTCCTCTCCTTCTCTCATTTTTTCTCTTTCTCTCTCTCTCTCTCTCTCTCTGCCCCCCCTTCTCTTTCTCTCTTTCTTTCTCGTCTGCCTTTCATCCGGAATTCTCTTGGAGTCGCGGTTGTCCGGATACAAGCGACTATGTATGTAGCTATGTAC